>JAQIVF010001586.1:0-13510 GCA_034698365.1 Steganacarus magnus | reverse complement strand
TTTGTCGTTAAGACAACGTAACATATACGCCTTTTTTGTGCTTATTTTGATTATGCTTATTAAGATGAGTTACGATAATTCTTATTATGCTGATACTAATGCGGTTTATAATTCGATTTCAGAAAAGCTTATAGGATTTTGATTCTCAAAAACAAAAATTTTATTCATCAAGCGATCGTCGCAATCTCACATTAATTCGCAAACACATTTCAGTCATTCTTCATAATGAAAATTCGGATTACTATAGAACTTTAACAAACATATTAGAATAGTATTTTTACTCCAAAACTTGTTTCAGGCAAAAATCAATATATGTGTTGTTAGCAAATACTTTGGTCATAGTTAAGCCACAAAATAGTTAAAATTTATTATTTAGCGGTAATTTGATGCTGAAATGCATGAAAAATAGATGAATAGATTTCTTTTATCAGAAACAAGGGAATACTTGTTTAATGACCAGAACATAATCCCTTTTTTTGGTTTACAAAATTAATTGCGTGCTAAAAATGCTGATTATCGCGCGTTCGCACCATTCGGTTTATCAGTAAAAAATACAGGCATGAAACCGCATTTATTTATAATTCATGCTCAATAAAATGTATTATTCACGTCGATTATAGGGTGACCAACTGTTATTTCAGTATACCTGGAGAATGTCGATAAAAGTAATATTTTCCACTGGAATCCACCACGAGAAATATATTTTTTATAATACATGTACAACTAAAGCTCAAGGTCTTACGTCGACCTGGAGTGCGGTAAATGAGGAAAATTCCTGGAGACTCAAGGTGAAACCTGGAGGGTTGGTCACCCTACCGTCGGTTGCTTGCATGTTTGTTCTTATCTTCATAATATAGTGAAGTTTTTATGTTTTATAATATAGTGAAGTTTTTATGTTTTGTGTGTGTGTGTGTGTGAGAGTGTGTGTGTGTAGAACCAAACCCAAACTCATCACATATCTTATACAACATAGTATAATCATCTAACCAGTGATGGATTGAATAGTTGTTATCGTAAATGTAAATTATAAAAAACTAATTTTGTTATAAAATGAATACTGTTCATCGTTAAAAAATTGTTTTTAGATTTAACTGTAGTGTGGTTTTTGATTGTTAAAAATTAAAACTGTTTGTGTATTTTGATTTTGATAAAACAAAAATGTTTTTCAAAACAACACTACACACTAGATTTTACTTATAATTTATATTAAATAGTTTTAAACACTTTTTTATAAAATAAAATTCATACAATTACAGATTAATATATTTTAGAAAATCAGTTTTTTTATCAAATATTTATTACCTTCCTAACTTTATTTACTTTATTTTTCTATGATAAATAATAAATAATTTTATATTATCTCTTTTTTACTAGATTTTCTACCCATGCGTCGCATCGAATTTTATATACTATATATATATTTGCACAATTTATGTGTTGTTAATGTGTGCGCGATTAATGCAACCACGTATTGCGCTACACATAAATAAAACATGTAACTGTTAACATACTAACTGTACTATTTATGATAGAAAAAAAAACTCGTTTAACACACCGATCTTAAATAAATAGAGATACAGTATATAAGCAAAGGATATAAATAATTAGAATGGAAAATATTTTTACACTGAAAAATTAACATACTATATATAAGAGTGAGTTGATAAATTTTATCTTCTCGATAAAACGAGTATTCCACAATTTGAATTCAAATATACGAATTTTTCTATAGGCCCTGAAGCAACAGAGAAACATTTTTCTTAGGAGTATAAAATGATGCCAACTTCTTAATGTGTAAACTCTCAATGAATAAAAACGCATTATAGATATTTTTTTCTCAGCACTATTATTCTCATAAAAAATTTTCAAACTTTAATTTCAAAAGAAAACGATTTATATTAAACTCCAAATGTCAACTCGCGGTGACAGTTATGAAATTGAATTTAAAATTTGAGAATAACGGTGAGAGTGAGAGAGGAACTGCAGTTGGAATTTAATTTACCTTTAATTTTCTCGACTTTTATTAGATTTACAACTAAATTACTTTTTTTTCTTCTTGTTTGCTTAACATTCTCGTAAGCAAATTCTCGTACACTGCCTGCCTGTCTGTCTTGTTTTTCTGTCTATATTTAGTCTAATGTATTTGCATTCAACGATTGCTAAAAATTTCATTATTATTATTATTATTCTGTATTTCAATCATATTATATTTTTCTAAATAAATCATCAAAACTTGTAGACTTTTGCAATCACAAAGAGCACTCATAGTATAAGCGCAGCTTCATTTGAAATAATCAAATCACACACACACAGAATTGTGTGCAAATAATGCGCGTTATTATGCGTCGCGTATCTCGTTATTTCCTCGTAAGAGACGACACTTTTTATTGAATCTAAATTGAATTTTAAATTAAGGCACAACAGGTTTTGAAGTCACAGTTGTGAACACCTGTCATCGCTCTTATTTAAATACGAGAGCTTAAACATTCTTTCAATGAAATTTGTTTGAATACGCTTTTATTTGATTCACTTTAATAAAATTTAGAATTGTCACAATGCAAATTTTAGAAAAATAAAAACCAATCAAAAAGCAGCAGAACTGGATTGAAAAATTTGAAAATTTTCATTATTTTTATAGTTTCTAATAAAAATTATTTAATTATAAGTTTTTTTTAAATCATGTTTAAGCAAATTAGATGAGCAGAACTGAACTTATATAGACAGTGAAGTTAAAATGTGCTTTTTTTGCCAACAAAAACAGTGTTAGTGTCCAAATGATCTCGCGGTGTGGCTATAATTTAATTAATAGATGGATCGCACACACACACAAAGCAGAGCACACTCTATTAGATAATCTAAGGAATATTATACTATTAGATGATGAACAGACTTTTTTTTATAAAGAGAAGTAGCATTCCTTTACGGGTGAATTGAAACTATGAACGGAATGTATAAAAAAAAGTATATTAAGGTTTACTTGCAATATATACTGTATATGTTATATGACCGAAAGTTTAGCAACTAGAAAAATCGCCGGTCAATTACTTAAAGTGTATGCGATATAATGCGCACATCAACGATCGATTTTATTGGCGTTACAGAAATAAACTGTGTGATGGAAAGTATGTGCCATGAATTATGTATTGAAGTCAACAAGTTTTGTGTGAATTGATTTCGAACACATCGAACTCGAATAATATTAAAAACTTTGTGTGAAAGTTTAGTGTTAAGTTTAAAAATTTGAGATATTAAATAGAGTGCATGTTTTTTAAATTAAAAATCAAACAAAAAATTAATTATGAAAATAATTTCTACATATTAAACTACTTTTCCATTGTATCCGTATCAACAAAAAAGTCAAACTTACAAAAATCCTGAAAATTAAGTTTTATAATTGTTTACAGTAATTAACAGTTAATATATTTTAATAGTGTTGTATGTATTACTTCAAAACTTGTGTTGCTTCTTTTTTTTTCTTTTCTTTTGGTTTTATTTTCTCCATTATCTTACTTTACTTTTCATTTTAAAATTAACTTGATTTTTACTTTTCAATTTTTGTTCATTTAAAAGATATCGTAAACTTGATTGTCTTTTTCTTTTTTGCAATTTTTAATATAATTTTAATTTTTCTTTTGTGTTTATTTTGAGATTTACTTTTCTTTTACTTTTGTCCTCGAATTTAATTTTCATTTTACTTTTAAAAAAAGACAAGAAAAAGAACAAATATTTCGTCTTTCTTTCTCTTTTTAAAAAGCAATACAACACTAACGTTACTAGAAACTGAAATAAAAGTGTTGTTTCTACGTGTGATACCAAATGAAGTCAATGGAACCTGTATTGCCATCTTTGAAGATAGAAATGTGTTGTTAAACAGATACGTTAAGCATAGACACACACACACACACACAATCATACGTTATTCATAGAAACAATAGTTATTTGTAAAATGTTGAAAGATTTTAAAGTAACATTAATTGTAATACCAATTCGCAATGCTTTATTTAAGTGTTTTGATAACATTTCATAAATTATTTTTATTTATTGTGGGCATACTATATGCGATTGTAAGCGCAGATATAAAAAAATTGTTTAATTTATAAAATCAGATAATCGTGACATTAAAATTAAATAAACTTCAAAGTTAGCATTGAATATCGGATGGCGAGACCCAACCGCCGAACTCCTTCTCGAGCTGCTCGGCCATCGAAATGGTGAGATGATCGTTGTGCGGACCGGCGATCACTTGCAGACCGACCGGCAGTCCGTTACTGAGCCCTAACGGCACTGCAGTGATCGCCACACACAGCGGATTGAATAGTGTGGTGTACGACACGTTAAACAGTTTCAAGAATGTTTGGTTGTGTTTCGGCGCTGCAAATTCAAAAGAAAAAGTTGTTTAGTTAACCGAGAGATTTTATTCAAAAAAACAATAGATTTTAATTCCTTTTTTTTCTCGTTTTTACCAATTTCTGGATGAGTGGGAAACAAGAGAATGCCATCCGTTCCGAGCAGTTCGTGCACCTGTTTGGTCAAATCTTCGCGCATTCGAGTGACGCGATCGTGACTCGCCTGCGGCGCCAGTTTCTCCAAATATCCAAACAAACACGTCATTAACGCGCAGATCGTGTAATTCGATGCGTGGAAAAGAGACTTCACCAGTTCCCACCATAGATTAATCTCGCCAACATTATTGGCCAACTCCTTGGTCATCGGCGGTGCGCTGCTGTCCGCCATCGCGTTCAACCAAATTTCCAGACCGTATTTGGCGTGCTTGAGCTCCACTCGTTTGGTCTGCACACCACTCGACTCGAAAAACTGAACCACAGCTCGCAATCGGTCAGTGATGTCGCTCTGAACCGGACTCGTCAACGCATTGCCGGACGACTCCATGTAAAACACGCGCAACTGTTTGTTGTTATTAATCTCCACCTTCTCGTCTAATCTCAATAACTTTTTGCCGTTGTCTGCGGCCATCACTTTCAACATCGGCCTTAAATCGGCGGCGTATCTGCACATCGGTCCGATTGACAACAGTTTCTGGCGCTTCGCCGACGCGTCCGGACACATGCCCTTCGTTGACACAACTCCGGGCGTTGTCTTGTGGCCGAAAATGCCGCAAAAAAACGACGGCATACGTATCGAACCGCCGATGTCTGCGCCCACACCGATAACAGAGCCCGCACTAGCGATAAGTGCCGCTTCGCCGCCCGAACTGCCGCCAGTTATGCGCGAATGGTCGTACGGGTTGTACGAACGGCCGAACAGTTTGTTGTACGAGTCCCACCACATCACCAGTTCGGGTACGTTTGTGAGTGCAATGAATATGGCGCCAGACTTGCGCATCAGATCGATTGCAACGCTGTCTTCGTTGGCGACAATATTCTTACGCGCCACCAGACCGGCAGTCAAAAACATGCCCTTCACTGACAGCGAGTCTTTCGTGCTGAACGGCACGCCCAGAAACGGGTACGAGTGGATCGACGGCTCGCCATCTTTCGGCGCATTGCCCTCCAATTCGTGCGCTACTTGTCTGTCCACTTCTTGCGCGCGAGCGATCGCCTGCTCAAACGAGTCCTGTATGATGGCGTTGATGTGCGGCTGAACCTCTAGACCGCGTTCGATAAATGCTTTCACCACTTGTTCGCTTTTCAGCTATAATTATAGAAATATCACATTTTATTATTATACTGTAATATGTTATAGTATGATTTGGGCGTCGATTAATACAACGAATAATATATTAATTTGTTAGAAAGCACGGAGTAATTTATTACTGCAATAATGAAAGCTGTTTTTTATTGCATTTTTTTCTCTTTAGTTTTATTTTGGGCTCGAATTTTGTCAGTTTTGTTTGACGAGTGTTTTAGTTTGTTTTTGTTTTTTTTCTCTCATTTCATTCATTAATAATATTGTACAGCAAAATTGTGTTTAACATCTGTGGTAATTAGGCGTGTGTTATAAACTACGTGTACAACAACATAATGCACAATTAAAATACTTGCTTAAAAATTTGGCTCGTGATCGCACACACCAGACATACAGAAATACATATAAGCGAAAAAAAATTATTTCATTGAGCTATTAGTTTTGACTTTTCTGTGTGTCTGTGTAGACTAAATTTCTATGATAATTATAAATTAGTAGAAAAATTGGGAAAACGCCTCGAATTGCATGTGATTTCTAGAATTCTTAGAATTCATGACTAATCCCTGTTAACGTACTAAAACATTTTACAAGTCTAGGATTCTTCTTATTAGAACTGTTGTGACACACGAGACACGCAAGTGTGCGCAGAAAAATACCCAATTTTTTTGCTTTAAAGGTGACACTCGACTTTATAAACAAACATTAATAATAAAAGCACTCAAATTAATTGCTATCAAATTGTGTGCACATACACATACACATACTTCATACAACACTTAGATTAATTCAAGCTTTGTTTGACTAATATACAGTATAAGACATTCTAATAAAGAGTTAAAAATATGCATACGGAAAATATTCAAATATATAATTATTATCAAAACACTGTGTCTAAATAATGAGATAAATAGAGTAGAAAACTTGAATGTAAAATAATAATAATAATAATAATGATAATTAATTGTAAAGTTTAATTAGTAAATATTAATTATAAGTTTTCTCTTAAGGATAATAATTTAGCTGTAAGTATAACGAACAGAATCAAGACAATAAAATAATTTAACATTACAAACACCTAACGTGCATAGAATTTTAAGTGCGAGACCTATTTTTCTTAGTGTTGTCAATTAAGTTTAGTGTTAATTGTTCCTTAATTAAGTAAATACTAATTAAATATTTATGTTAATATTTGTAAAACGGAAAAGTTTTATTGTTAGTATTTTTTGCGAGAGAAAAAAACAACATTTTAAGTTACACTTTAGACTTGAAATAATTAAAACCACATGGAGAAAAATTAGGTCAAGATTTTCAGTGAATATTTTTGTGTTGTAAAAATTACTAAAAAAAAAAATATCGCACACATGTTTACGAAATTATTTTGAAATGACGCGATATGTATGTGTGCGATCCGAAGCGCGATCATAAGCTGATTCACAACTGATCAGCTGTTGACAATCCATCGAATAAAGTAAATATAGCGCACGGTTTTACGCAAAACACACACACACTTAGTAAATATATATTAATAAATAATAGCCATGTAATTTGTCTCTCGAATTGATAACACACTTATACTTGACTCACTTTTCATGTTATCATTCAATTATAGTACTACTACTTAACTACAAGATTAGGCGAAGTAAGTCAAGAATTTTTTGTGGTCATATTAAACTTTAAACTAATTTTACAAATTTCGCATTATATATATATTTCGAAAGGATAACTTTCAAGTATTTTTTTACAATAAAAATATCAATAAAGTACAGGCATTTTATATATAATAAAATATAATAAAAATAAATATTTTAAAAAACACTATTAACATCACATGACTCATGTCGAGTGTGTCAAATCAGCTGTCACTGGAAGAGAGCACACAAACACACACACATTCGTTGCAACACAACGACAAAAAACACATTTCGAGGAAAAAATTGCGTTAAAAAATCGTTATCAATATTTTCCTATTAAATATTTAATTAACGACAAAAAACCACAACAAAAAAAACAATTTCTATACTAATACTATACTATACAAACACAACAAAATACTATACTTGTCCTGATTTGATTTTGTCGGCCAATTTGACCGCCGGCTGCAACAGAATGGGATCGGTTATGGGCGGCAGGTATCGCTGTTTGCTTCGGATCATCGAACCGAAAATCGTGGCCAACAGGTCGAGCACAATGCGCACAAATTGCAATAATCGCCGCTTAATACTGTTAACAACCATTTTTCTCTCTCACTCACTCTCACTAATCGCCTCTTTGAGTATGTGTGTAATAATAATAATAAAATGTAATAATACTACTACTACTTAAATTAATGAATACAAAATGATGACCTGAAATACTATGGGTTTTTTACATTAAAACACTAAAGATATTTAGTTTCACTTTTTGTATTAAACCAAAAAAAAAAAACAGTGAATTTATTTGTGCTGTGTTGTAATAATATAAACAAAATGTTTTCAATAGGGTTTTTCACTACAACTCATTCAAATCACTAATACAAACAATCGTCGCGCGCACACACACACTGTTATAATATTAGTACATTGTTGACGCCACGCCAAACATTGCTAACATCGAGTTCTTTTCTCCAGTAATCATTATATATTTTCGGCGAGAGATATCATCAAACGTAGTAAAAATTTCAATTGAAGAGTAATTAAACTGTTTTTGTACGCAACAGAATCAAAAGCGAGCGCATGCGTGTCTGAGCAGTATTTGCGTCACAGTATAAGCAAAATGTTTGCAAATATATATACAGTACAATGCGATTGCAGCGCTTTCGCTCGTTTGTGTTACGTTTTTAAACCACTATCCTTTTATTTGTGTTTAGAGTTTAGAGAGAGTGAAAGTATTTTAATGCGTGAAAAAAAGTGTTTTATTTTGTTCTTTAATAAATACTAGAAACCCAATAATTGCAACATTTATAAGTGGTTGCGAAAATGCCATCGTATTGCAACCCGTTGAGTCCTTTAAAACAAAAGGATGCTTATGTTCCCAGTTTGCGTCTTATTACAGCTGATATATAACTGCTATATAATGCTGCATAACACAAACATGCTTTTAATCAAAGACATGCGCGATAGACATGGTTAGACAGATAGATAGAAATGCTTCGGTATTACCGTTCGAATTTTATTTTCGATTGACCTTAGCGTTAATGGATGTGTTGGCGATGTTGTAAAACTTTCTTTAATTTCATTTAATTTTACTTCAGTTAATACAGTTCTATTTTTTCTTCTTTTTAAATTTTCAACACTTCCAACAGCATGAAACTTATTATAAATTTTCCAAATAGCGTTGTCATTAGTTTCACGGTTAAACTTTTCGAAAAATAATAATTTTGTGTCTTTATAAGACTGAGTTTTAATGTAAGTTTCGACAATAAACTGTCGTTCATCACATGTATAAACCATTAATAATTGCGTGAATAAACCGAAATAATAATAATAATAGTGTACTATTTTGCACTCACTTAAAATATTAAATAACACTTTAATAAAATATTAAATTAGTTATAATTGTGGCCACAAAACTAAACAAAGAAAATCAAAATAATACACTAAAAACATGTGCTTTATTAAAACAACACTATTGTTTAGTGAAATCGCTTCACTCCTAAACTCAAAACAAGTTTTTGAAGAGCGCTTCACTTAGCTTTTATTCCGGACGGACGGTATATTAGTAGTGTTTAGACTGACGAAAATAATAAATTTTTTTTGCAAACTAAAAAAAATATATATGTGAAAGAAAAAAATAACCAATTGTATAATAAATTAATAATTTAATTTAATCCATAAAATATTAATTTTGTACCAAAAATACAAAAAATCATTTATAATTTTGTATTAGAAATTATCACAATGGTATTCTTAGTGTTAGTCTTAGTGTTAGTATTCTTCTTCTCGTCAGTAAAATTATTATTATCATTAATAACACTATTTCTAAATAATTTTCTCCGGTTATAAACATCGATCCATATCAGTAAAACAATGGGTATAGTAGTGAAAGTGGCGCTCATGTGAAACATAGCACCCGGATATGAATCGATTGTGCGCTTAAACACAACCGCGTACAGTGTGTTAGCAATAGACGGCACAAGTGATTCCATTACGGTTAGCAAACCGAAAATTTTGCCCACTTCGTCCTTCACAATGATTTTCGACACGTACGCCCGAATTCCGGTATTGCATAGCATACTGAACGACTGAAATGGTAGCGATAGATAGTAACCGACCGGCGTTATTATTGTTCCCCGAATCATGACGTTTGCGCAATAGGTATAGAAACCGATAAATGCCAGCGGAATGTCGTTCACTTTCCACACTCGCATCAAAAACGGTACTAAAGTCGAGTTTACAACGGCGTGAATGCAAGAGTTCATCGCATTCATGTAACTGTAATAGTCTGGCGTCCAATTGTATTGTTTTTCCACAAACTGTAAGAATACGTTCGATTTGCCTATTAAATTAACTTATTATTATAAAATCGGTTTATTTTAATCGTTTCGCTTAACAAACCTGATTGTACTATTAACAGTATAATTGTGGCCACAGATAGACACCAGATTTGAGCCCTGACCTTATTTTTGCGTCGCTTAACACAACACCTCACCATATCAGTGATATTTTTCAAATCAAATAAAAGTTTGATCGGATGTTGCGATCGTTGTTTCGCTTCAATATTCTCGTTCTCGATATTCTCTGCTTTTGTTTTTAGCGATTTTAAATCCTTTAGTTCCAGTGTGTTATTATTATTATTATTATTATGGTCGTCATTACTATTTGCGTCAAACTTTTCATTGACAAAAAACATTGCCCATAAAGTGGCCAAAACTTGACTCGATAGTGCTATGAAGAAACATGTTGTATAGTTGCGTACAGTCCCGCCACCGAAATCAATGTAAGGTCTCTTCTCGAGCAGATACCCTCCAACAGCTGATCCGATTGGCGATGCTATTATAATGCGGTGAAAAGTTTTTCGTTATTTGTTTTAGTTGTTTATTTTATTAAACTAAAATACTGTATACCGATTGATATGCACAGTTCGTAAATCAAGTATCGAAGTGATCGCCACTTTGGTGGCGTTGTTGTGCTGATGTAACTAATGATCGCGATTTTGTAGCAAATATTGCTTCCCATAACCATTGTCGGAATATTGGGTAAAAGCATGTAATAGACACCTAATTTTGAAAGTCATTTCTAAAATTTAGTGCTTTTCATTAATTAAATTTTAGTTAAAAATATTTCAAAATTCAGATTCAAAACAGTTAGATTGACCGACAAATGCACATAAAACATTAAAATTGCAGAATTATTGTACACGAGAGTAGTAGTAATATAAAACTTTGACTAAGAATTAAAGAGTACCTGTAATCAACATTTGTTTGTCAAGAATGTTTAGATTTATTATTTTTCTCTTATATTAAAAGTTTTCGTTTATCTAAAAGCGATAGTTTCAGTATTTTTAATAACATCTTTTATTGTTTGAACAGTATTATCATTGTGATCATTATTTAGTAGTGATAAAGATATTTGTAACAAACAATCCATTAACACAACACACACACACACACACAAAATCACACTATACTTACTGACGTATCTCTTTAGTTAATAATAAGTTTATTAGAACAGTAAATGATAAACATTATATAATAGTTAAAGTGATTTACTTGAATTAAAATTGATTGATAGATAAATGTTAATAATCGACTCTATAATAACAGCGGTGGCACTCATCAGTATCAGTATTTTCCTTGCCTTCACGTATCTGTCGATCCACGCGCCCATAAACAATGCCCATATCAGTGATGGAATGGTTGAAACGTATGTGTTATATGCGCCTAAAGAATAAATATAGTTTTTGAGAGGAAAAAAACAACTTTCGTAGTCCACAATAAACGGAAAATTAATAAAAAATCATCCTAATTGTGTAGATTAATAAATATTATACCGAACTGTACGGAATCAGCCAAAATACTCGACTTGTAATGCCCGACACCGCCATTAGTTTCGTGTCGTTCTGGCAATTCGTAACAGTAATCGATTGTTTGATTGTACCACAATCGACATATTTTGTCAACTATTAGCTGATCAACCGGTGTTTTCTTCAGATGCAATTGAAATTCAAATAAAAGAAGAAACGGTTCCACACGTAACAGCTTTATAAATGCTATTAAACCATTTATTTTCGATCTGTTAGGAAAAACACGAGATTTTTCAAACATACTGAATGATTTATCTTATAAAGCTGAGTGTCGGTTGTGTGCGATTATTACGTTTTTATTGTAAAAATACGCTTTATATGTTTATCAAAAAAATTGATTACAAAAACTTTTAGACAATGTCTCATCCGATCAATTTTCAATATCGTTTGACGTAACAATCGTCGACAATAATAACTCGTTTCACTAATTGTTTGACAATGAAAAGTGAAGATAACATTGAAATATTTTGATAATTAAAATTATATATATATATATATAACCAGAGACAGCTTACTTCGCTTATAAAAAAACCGTTAAATACTTTTTCAATAAAAAAAATATGATTTTGCTACACAAACCAATAATCTCTTTTTAGTGTTAAACAACTTGTGTTTGAAATCGCAGACAACTTATGTATAAAAGTCTAACGGTTTTTTATAATAAGTGAAGTAAGTATAACTCTCAAACATAGTTAAGTTAACATTATTTACAATTAATTGCTTTAAAACATTTTAACATTACATTCTTAACTTTATCATTCACCATGAGTTTAGAGAAATAAAAATAAATCATTCTAAACATTCTTTAAAATAAGATTACGATGATATTTTAATTCGTCGAAGTCTTAACAATAATTTTTCTTTTACTTTTAAAAAAAAATTTTGATCCATATTTTTAAAGGAATTTCTATTTGGAAAAATAGCACTAAAATTTTTTATCTATCCTTTTTTGGTAAAAAAAACATTTTATCGATTTGTAAAATAACTTCTTATCTCTCGTATTAACCAAAGCAATGCACTGATCACTGCCAGCACACCCATTGTGACGAACAATGCCACATAATTTCCAGTTAAATCTCGTAATGCAAACATAAATGGTTTGGTTATTATCGTTACGATACCACACATAAAGTTAGATAAACCGAATGCCACTGCAGTTCTATCGGCGCCGAAATGCTCGGACAGAACTACTGGCGCCAAAACCATTTGACATCCGCACACAAATCCGCATACCATTGTGAAAGCAAGTATTGTTAGAAACGTTGTGGCAAATATCGGCATTAATAAGAATGCGATTCCCATAACAGCTATCGTTAAGATATATATTGATTTATTAGATAAGAATTCGAAAAAGGATATCCAACCGGGTATTAGTCGTCCAAATAAGTCAAACATTGAAAAGATTGACAGCAATGATGTGCTTTGTGTTGCAGTCAGACCAGACTCGAGAGCGTAATCCGGTATCACTATTATAAATGCCATGAAATTAATCACAAATGTTATGTAAGTTATGGCGCAAAGTTCGAAATAGCAGTCCAGAAACAGTTTCAAATCATTTGAAATGTGACTAAAAATACTCGACTGCTTTGAGTTGTCTGTGGTTGTGGTCTCGGTTTTCGAAATATTCGCAATGATTCCAGATTCTATTAATTTACACACGTCTTCGTCATCTTCGCTATACGTTCGAACATAAGTGATGTCATTTGATTGGTTACCGAGTAATCTATTATTACTCTCATCACAATTGTCACAATTATTACTCGGTTTGCCGTTAGCAGTGTTATGCATGTATGGTCTTAAAAGTAAAGCACCGATAAGTGCGTGCAATGTTATCGCACCCATTATCAGTAAAGTGCTGTTCAGC
>JAQIVF010001585.1:0-13513 GCA_034698365.1 Steganacarus magnus | reverse complement strand
TTTATCAAAATATCAATTTTTTCATTAATTATTTAAAATAATAAATGCTATTTTTACTGCTATTTTGGCCAATTTTTCCTTCTATTTATAGCGCTATTTTGATATACAATAAATGCTATTATTTTGGATCTCTACTTATGGAGATGTATTCGAGGTAAGTTTTATTATATATAATTTTTAGAAATAAAATTTTGGGTCATTACAAAAATTCTCAAAATTCTTGGGGGTGTCAAATCTCAGCTGATTTATACGACAATTTTTTCTTATTTTGGCCAAAAATTACAGGGGACTCAAAAACTCATCGGATTTAACCGACACTTTTTCAAATCTCGATTTTTAAAAGTGGGGTCCATACCCGGGCAAGACCCCAACTATGTAACGATATGGATAGCGACAGATAGCGACAGATTACAGTACATTGCGACAGATAACAACAGATAGTAACATATACCGGTTTTATTATATTAGTTAACAGATAACATTGTAAATGTAAAATCTGTTATTTCGAAGAGTGAAGGAAGTATGGGTAGAAAAAATAATTAACCAATTTATAGCAAAATTTCCTTGATTAAAATTAAAGACTTTTTTAATGTTATATTTTCTTTATATATAAATTTTAAAGATAAATTTATATATAAAATTTAACGTTCTTGTTTTCCATTATAATGAAAGGTTACTAGTTGTGTATTAAGTTTTTGATCATTAAAAATTAAAGTGATTTTTTGTAAAATATTTTGTTAAAATTTATAATTTTTTTGGTGTGTGATAAGTCGCCTGATGATAGCTAGAGTGCTGGCCGAAACGTTAACGTTGCGCAATTTAAAACGTAAAACTGTCGAGAAAAAGTTAACAATATTTGATAATGCAATTAAGATTAGCTAATTTGTCGGTAACGATAAAGTAATGGATTGAAAATAAAATATTTAAAATTTAAACATAACTGTCTAGACATCTAAAGTGTATGTATTCTGTATTATATTATTAGTTTTTTTAGTTAAAATCAATGCCCACAAATGAAATTTCAAGTCCACAAAAAATGAAAAGATAACTTGTATGGTACGTAATAGAAATTTTTAGGTACGGTAATGGATCGTTAGTGATTGCGAAATCTAAATTTTTCTAAAACTGTATTAAAATTCTTATGTTTACGCCGTTAATTACATTTTTTTATCGAAGGAAGAAAAAAAATTAACATTTAATAAATTTTATTAAAACTGCCAAATTAATTTTATTTATATTGAAGCTAATAAATTATGCAATTATTACCAGTTTTAGCATTATTAGAGATCTTCTCAATGAAATTTTGAGTTACTTTTCTGGCACATTATAACTCATAATGTTTTTTTTGCCAATTAATACGTTGTGTGTTGAAAACTTGTCTCTCCTTTGAACATTTTAAGTTTAGTCAACTTTTGCATTTAAGTATTTAATTATTTACATTAATTTTAAAACTGAAAAAACACTTCAATTTTTTGAAACAAAAGTTTCATCGAAAAACTGGATATGTGGCAAAATCTGGTCAGAAGTTTACATAGAAAGCTTAGAAGAGCATGTTTGGGTGCTTTGCGTGCTATTTGGCGAGAAAAAGTGTAAAATCAAGCTTTCGAAACATCTGAAAACCTAATCACAATTATGATAATAAAACTATGAATTTTTTAATGTATTCACGAAACGAAAAAAATCTTAACGGTAATTATTTTTAACTAAGTTTTAGAGGCCCAAATCGAAGGTCTTAAATAGAAAACACTCGCAATAAACCTCGAACCTGAACTCATTTTAATAGGATTTAGACCTGCACTTATTAACATTTTAAGCACCTGGTCTCTCATTTGACATCAGACTCAATGAGCTAAACTGCTTAAATTAACTTTTAATCGTAGTTATAAAAATATCTTTGTTATTATTATTATTTACAATAACATGTTTCCATTAAAATGACAAAATTATACAAAATAGATTTATTTTGTTAATTCATTGCTTAATTTGTTCACGTATTTTAAACAAAATTCAATATCAATAGCTTAACCTGCTGTAGCGATAAACTTATCACAAAAAAATTGAAAACATAGCTAAAGTCGAGCGCTTTATTATTACTTATGCTGTAATATTTTTAAAAGATTGTGAATATTTAAATTAATGCATTGGTCATTAAATTTTATTTATTTACAACTCGCGAGTTATATGCATAATTGAAAGGTAAGAGGAAAGCATCGTAACATTAAAAGCATGGAAAGGTAGCATAGCATATACCGAATGCATTGTACAGTACACACAACACACACACATTTTGGTTGCATTAAAATATCTCGATTGTCATTTAAATCATATAAAATTCCCCCTCATTTTATTGGGTGAGTCCCTAACACATGCGCGCAACGCGTTTTGTTACCTTTAAGTCATGTGTATTAAACACAATTTGCGAAACAGGTTTCCATTTGGTTTCAATTATTTCGATGAAGTGCTGCTATCAGTAGTGCCACTGAAGGCAAACCGAATGCATGTTCCACTTACTCCTGAGTAGAACTGTGTCCATACATTTCATACATTGCTCGCACACAATGTTTGGAGATTTTAGTGCTAATATATAATAGTCATACTGTACGTCTAAAAGTTGTATATTAGTTGCGTCACTCTAACACTCCATACGATTCAATTAACTCATTGAATCGCCAGCAATCAAGTGTTGGTTTCGTGCACCAAACACACCAAACGTACCAAACGTGCAACACATTCACCAAAGTAAGTGTCTTACTCTGTCACTCCACTCTTTTCAATTCACTTCTATTAGTTTTAATACAACCACTTTTTTAACCATTTAAAAAAAATTTATAATTTAAAAATAGTTTGTCTATTATTTAAGTTAGTTATGAAATGGTTTGGTTAGTTAGTAGTGGTTGGCTTTCGTTACTTCACTGATTGAGTTCGCTGTCTCACTCACTCACTCTCTCTCTCTCTCACTCTATTACTGATATTCTCATTTTCATTCTCATTCTCTCCGAAACTATCTGTCTATCGCTCAATCGCTTTCTCTTCCTTCACATTGTCTGTCCTTGAATGTGAACAACCAATTGTAATGAAAATTGCATATATATGTGTGTATGTATTTAATATAATAGCTACAAAAATCTTTAAATGCAATGATTTTGCCTTTCATTCACTATAACAGCTTTTTTTACCTCTGTTTACTATACCAGCGAAAGGTAAAAAGACAATAAAAATATTTTATTCGTTATTATTATTATTATTATTTTATGTTATGTAGCGTTTCATAACTTCTTTTATATTACTATTATATTACGGATTCAGAATTAACCGATGCTTTTTTGTGTGCGAAGTTTTTAACTTTTTAGCTTTTCATTATGGATCAGATGCCGTTCGCAATGACGAACACAGATAGAGATAGAGAGAGGAGAGCACACATGCATTGGCGAACCCCCTCTGCCACTACTTTAGTTAATATGTGGTTTTAGTCCCACATTCGCTGTAACGTGTATAAGCAAAACAATAATTTTCTGCCAGGTTTTTTCGCAGTCAGGAAATTGTATGATTAAACAGCATTTGCTTTGTCTTTCGATAGAAAAAATAGCATTTTTATTTTTGTTCTCATTTTTTTCTCTCGAGTTTGCAACAAATACCATACCATTAATAAGATTAATTATATTTTTTAATTGAAAGCTTAAAATTACGTATAATGTAGAGACACTGATATTTTTTTGCATAGAATTAGTGTGTTTAGACTAATTTGATAATTCACTAGTTTTTTGAAAATAAAGATCATAGCGAGAGATAACTATTATTTTAAACGCCATAATTTTGAAAATTACAATTTATTTTGTTCAGTAATCTGATTACGAATGCGAATAAGTTAATAGCATATAAGCAATAATTGCAAGTCAATTACCGTCAATAACTTGTCAGAACTTAATCGTATAAGTTTACCGTTTATAATAACTCTTGTTAATTCATGGTATTTATTGCGCTAAGGGTCAAGAGGAAACATTACCATTCATTTTTTCATGATAATTATTTTTTCTTGTGTCTTAATGTGTTTCTTTTCTTTCATTTAATTATTGTTATTGAAAAAAATGATTTTCTTATTTTTTATTATTTTTTTGGATATTTTTTTCCAAGACAGCTACAGTTTAGTTAGAAATATAATTCAGACACACATATAACATAACACAACTTATAATATGCGGTATTATTATAGAAGAGTTCGAACGCAGGGTCACTATAGCGACAGAAATTGTTTTGTTTTCCGACGACAGCTAAATATATTCGGTCTGTAGTACTGTACATATTTTGGTTTTATGCACTCATTTACTGATGAATGCAAAAATTGTTCTCATATACAACGCATAGATTATTTGTTTTCGATGCAAATTTTCGAATTATATGAAACCTATTTCCTTCGATGCGGAGTTGTTTTTACTTTTAATTTTCGTTAGCATACAATAATCAGTAGTATATGCTGCCAGACTTGACCATATTTTCGGTGAATCAATATACTGCATACGACCAGTATATATATGTAATTAATACAGTGTCATGATTTTCCTTTTTTTAAATATAAACAAAAACTTATGCTCATTAAGTAATTGGTATTAATTATATTGAATGATAAATTTTTTGTTAGCGTTTTTTGTTAATCAAATAAAATGTTCGCTTACGGCTAGTATTTTAAAGAGAGATCATTTAAAAAACTGATACAACTTATAAAACTTAAATGATTTTAACAGTTAAGGTTAACACCAATCTTATATTCATAATTACTTATGTTTTCTCTCTCTCTCTCCACATATAATAACTATTATTGAAAAATTTGATTTTTCGTAATATTAATAAAATATTGATTAATTGAACATATTTAGTATATAGTATAGAGAGGTTGAGTTAATGTATATATGCATGAATAAGAAGTAAAATCTCGGGCGTGGTTTCACTAGATAAAAATGCAGTTATTATTGCTAAACTTAACGCATAGAAACTTATGATGAAAATGCATGCCATTGTGCCGTAGTTGTCGAGCTTTTCATCGTTGCAGTTACTTTAGAGATGCAGTGATGCAAAATTATTTGTCAAAATTGCACGCATTCGATGTTTTAAAAGTTTGTTCAGTTGTATTTGACTCTTATTGTAATTGTTTATGCATGAAATATTAACTTTTAGTACTAAACTTCGCGTATCTCTCTATATTGTATTACAGTATTTCTAAAAAGTGCACAAAAAGTATTTTACTCAATGATAATACCTTGGTTTTGAACATTTTTTTAATAGTCGAGAATAAGGCAAATTCATTTCGTACAGAGAAAATAATTTCCCATTCTTGACAATCAGGTATTGTAATTGTATGGTTAACCATGTAATGCTAGTGACTATAGTGACTAGTGCTGCATTATGTACTACTGATTCTACCATCTCTTCATTGCTCACTGTGAGAGTATTTTAATAAGTAGGCATTAAAGCATATCAAGGACTGTCGTGCTCAAGAGTTAGTCTCGAATTAGTTTCTATCTAGTTTTCGGTATGTTTCGCTATGTTTCGGTATGTTACCAATATATTACCAATATGTTACAAATATGTCTTTTTCGAATTATCAAACCACAATTTTTATAACATTTTCAGCTTACTTTTATTGTCATAAATAGATCAATTTTATGTCATTTTTTAAGTATAAAAAATACGTTTAGATTTTGCCAGAATTGTTGTTAGAAAATCTTAGGTTTAGCTGTAATAATATTATTGCAGTTATGTTATGTTAGTGCATCTGCTGTGAGATCATTAATCGATGCGATCGGCTGTCATTATTACGTTTTTATTGTTACATTACAACCCATTTTATTGCCATTAATTTTATATTTAAAATAATTTGTATTGTGTTAAGGTTTTTACTATTTTTACTGTCATTAGCTTTAATTTAATTTTAGCCGAAAACTAAGCGCTTTATGGCGTGATTTTAATGAAAAGTTGCGCTATTATACACATATTTTGATGTCAACAGCGAGTTGAGGACAGACAGGTGCGACTATTCTCAAACTTCGACTCATCCTCTAAAAGAAATTAGTCTCAATGTCTTCTATTGCCAATTAAATTACTTTAAAGTTAAACGGACAGAGAGCTTATTTGAGTTATTTTCTGTTTTTTTTTGTAGTTAATGATATGATGATGTGTTAAGTGGCTTTAGAGTGCAATATACAAGTTGAGTATACAAATCACTAAATTAGCGATTGAGTGTAGATTATTGAAAATGAATACATTAGGCAATGATAGATAGGTATACATAATATTTAAAGTTAATTATTGGAAATGAAATGGAAAATCAGTTTCGTACTATGATTGGTATGATCCAAAATATTAAAATGCGTGAGACAGGACAGGATGTAGCAAAGCAATGATCGTCACATGATTAGTGGTGTGGAGCCAACCGATAAGTTTTGGTGTGCTCTGCGATCTGTGCTCTGTAGTGAGAAGAGCTGGTCTGCAGGTCTGCATATACTGCCAAAAAACATTCACGTCCGGTGTGCTTATGAACTTACTCTTCCAAAATTTGTACGCAATCACCACAATAGGAAACATATAAACCCTTAAGTTAGAGAAAGTGATCGCTTTGATGTATTTGGCTACATATTCGCTTTATATAAAGTTAGCTTTTATATAAACTGATATATAAGGCAGCTTTCATTATAATTAAGCCCCGCAATGGGATGGGCTCACTATTGCGTTGAATATGTCAGAGAGAAACCCTCGGAAGTGTTAGTTGTAAATATTGATCTTACTGTACTGCGTCGACGTTCGTGTGCCAACATTTGTTATATCGATCCTATATTACCTTTCGTTCAGCCCTACCTTTGCGTTGCACTCAATTCATTAATAATTGATATGCTTTTTCGTAGAAATGTAGTCGTCTTTTTGAGAAAAAATATGTATTTTCATAATATTTGAAATGTGAGATGATTTAACTAAATCACAGAACAAAGAATTGTCGACAACAGCTGTATTGCGCTATTGCTGTATCGCTATATAGCTATAAAGCTGTACACCTTATCTATTTATTAATGATTTTAACATTTTAAAGAAATTCGATGAATACTGAATTGAAAAGACATTCACTTAATGTTGAAATCAGTGCTGCAAAACAATAGAGCGTGAAAGGTGTCTTTTTTGACAATTATTGCTACTAGTAATGCTCATTAAAGTCGGTGGCATATGGCATACGAGAGAACACTAACGCAGGTATTGCATGAATGCTTTCAATGGACTGCCAACACTGGCAACATTGCCAGCACTGCTACACCGGCAACATTGCCAGCACTGCCAGCACTGCACGTTCTCACCAACACTACAATTGCCACTACAATTGCATTGCCATGCCGTTGAACTTTCTCTTTTATTTTACCACAATCTTAATGTTACCTGAATTGAATGTGATGCCTCAATGATATTTCGTAGCCATCTCTTAATTCTGTTCGTCAATGACTACATGAGTCATCAGTTCTACTTCGTCACACCTTATTCTTTCTCCGTTCTCTAGAATACAGTGCGCAAGTAACCATTCATACAATTGTAGACTATTTCTTACTTTTTTCATATCATATACCTGTGTTATGTTATCTTATGTGTTCCTTTGGTCAAACTCAGTAGTGTATATCTCGAGTCGATTTTTTTACCATTTTGTTAATGTAAATACAAAGTATTTTGGAAGTTTGCCAGTTTTGCCCGTTTTATTTATTCTATATATTTGTACTATTTTTTCTATTAGTTAATTATACACGAATTGGATATTTTATAATTATCTTAAGTTATTAGCGACACGCTTAGCTGCTATATTAGTCGCAGATAAACTCATTTTCAAATTTTTCAATTCAATTGAAAGATATTTTGAAATTTAGATTAAATAATGAAAGTTTATTATAGAATAAATGTCATAAATATTTGACAATTGTTTTATTGTAAAAATAGTATCCGTATTCTTGAAAACATATCCCGCCGTACAAACATACACAGACATTCTGTATTGTAATGATATCTCTGAAAATTGATTAAAATACAATAATGTTGCTGCCGCTAAAATGTGCTCGTAATACTATTTGTTTCTTTTTAATATGAATAAAATAACCATAAATTAGTTAAGAACACATGCGCATATGTGCTCACTTAGAATTATTAATTTTAAATTATGGTGGATTTTGGCTCGAAATATTAGAAATAAGTCCAAAACTCATCTGATTTAAGCTCTTATTAAAAAAAATTCGCAACAAATCGAGCTGAATAAGTATATCAGATTTTAGATAAAATTTTTCACTTTTGTGTATTTAATATTTAACTTTAAAATAATATGTTACGATAATTGATACGATTAATTAAAAGTGTCAATATGTGATGCGTTTTGATGGTTTCTCTTAATGGCACTGGAAGAATTCACGGTTTGCTTTATCATTATGGCCGTGGCTTCTCTGGTGCTATCAAGAGCAGCGACCAAATATTCAAGCTTCGAACAATGCACGCGGAGGTCGAACGTTACTGCCATAACACTATACATTAGATAATGATTATACTCTCTCTCAAAAAAAAAAAATCTTAACCTCTCTAAACCTTTATCCTTGGCACTGGAAGAATTCACCGATGAAATACAAAGTCGTGGGTTCTCGGGTGCCAAAGAAAAAGGAAACAAAAGTTCAGCATTGTTTATCATGATCTTCCATCAAAATACTTTTACAGACAACTCTTGAAAAGTTAAATATCCATTATAGTCAGTGAGGTTTTCAACATTCATATATATTTATATATTATATATATTGTACAGTTAAAACTTTTTTTGAAATTTGCGTTCTGACTTTGATTCTATTACACTCTCTTTCTATCGAATTTTTTTTCCTATACTCTATCATTTATTTAGTAAATAAATCATTTTTATATCGCAAACAAAAAAAATTCTATTAATAAATAATTAGTTTCAATTTAAAAAATATGATTCAATTTCTCAAAAAAAGTTTTCATTACTTTTAAATTGATTTAATTTTGCTAAGTATTTCGACCTTAAAATATCACACAATTCTGTTAATTGCTATTTAATTTAACTTGACTTCAAAAATTGCACGTATAATTGCACTTTTATTATTTATACTGTAAGCACAAATGAAAATAAAACGTTATTATTTAGACTATAAAAAGCGTTGTTATTATATTCGCGAAAAAAATGCAGTTCAATTTTTGAAATTTTTCGAAATCATTCACTGTAGCCTAACATATTAGTTTTTTGATAAAAAAGTTCTGCTCTATTCACAAACACACACACATATACAGACAACGCAACGAATGCTACGTTCAATAAAAAAAATAAAGGTTTTCCAGACACGCATTGGTGGCGCAAAACTTTTTTCGCGAAACAAAAAACAAAAAACCTTTGGCACAAACTCTTTGGCACTGGCACATTTTTGTATTTTCATTTAATACGACAAAAATTGTGGTAGTGTCAATTATTGCGCCAAAGATATCATCTTAAACTTTTTTCCACCTATTAATAATGTATTACCGGTTTAATGGTGAGTAAGTTTGTTGTAAGTGAATTTTTTATTTATAATTATTAGACTGTTGTGTAATTAAATATATTTAAGAAAAATTGCTTTGGTTATAAGCATTCCTGACGATAAAACGATACCAAAATTTTCTTGAAAATTAACTGTTAAAGCTGAACTGTTGGCTCCTTTATTACTTATATGAGCTTAACCCAGCTTTAAAACCGGATTCCGCGTAACAATTGTAAAGCACTTTTGCGCCGATTCAAAAAAGAAGAAAACTTATGCGTAATGTTTGGACCATTTTCTTTTTTTGTGTAACACATTGCTTTTCCAGCCTTTTTTGCTCTAAATATGTAGCCCGAGGCACATAGTGTTATAACTTATTTGTCTCTAGAAATTCGTCACATAAATTTAATCAATAAATCTGCATCAATACATGCATACCAAGAAATTGTACATTTTCTTATTGTTCCATTAAGAATTAATTATCTTAAAACTTGAAATAAAAAGGTTGTTCCGAGTTTTGGCAGCGCAGAGTACGAGCACAAACCACTTTGAGTAATTCAAATAAATATTAATTATATAATTTCTTTACGTTTTATTTATTATTTATCTGTCATAATAATATGACTTTATTTTAGTGAGAGACTTTCACTATTAAACGACACATTGTACCAAATATATTTCAATTATCTTGTAATGTTTGTACTATAAACTATAGATTAATTTTAATTAAGGCTTTTCGAGTAAATTTATTATTAATAATTTGGATTAAGTTTAATAAATTAAAGCTATAAAAATATATATATTTCTAGTGTGCCGAGTAGTGCACAAATATTAATAGGTATAAGTGCAGCAATACTAGCAAATACTAAGTATTATGTCATAATTAAAGGATACTAAAATAAATTACATAAAATTAATATCTTAATGAAACGCTTAGAGTATTAAAAAATTGCGAACAAAAGTTTTTTTTTGAGAACGAAACAACTTTACCTAATAATAATAATATAGAAAAGCCCACCGAAATAACCAGTATTACATTTATTAGATTAAAAATATTCGATCAATAAATATCAGAGTGAGCTGTGGGAGGGTATAAGGAGCTGAATATGGCATGCCTTATATATATATATATTTGCGTGAGTAACAGTCTATGGGTAACCTCAGCGAAAAATTTAGAGAATATTTACTTGGTTCCAATGTAAACCTATTTATTGTTAACTAAAAATTGAGGATAATTGAACTGTTAAATATCTAATTTTCCATTTAAATGCATAGTTGTATACTTTTTATTAACAAATAACCAAAAAAATTTTAACATTATCTTAAATTAAATTATTAAGTTATTATATATAAATTATGAGTTGCTACAGCTATTAAAGAAATTGTTCTCAAACAATAAGGCTTTTATTGATATAAATATAACTTATTTTTTGCTAAATATAATTTTGCACTCACTTCAAAGATACTGTATTGATTAAAAGTTGAACAAATAACTAGTATCAGCTCTTTATTGATTTCAATATAGATTAAATTTCACTACAATCTAATAATAATGTCGTTCGAAAAAAGGTTATCTAATGTACAGAAGTATTAATGAATTTATTTTTATTTAGAGTATTATCTTTTCAGTGTTTTGTTTCTGCTTTTATTTGTTTTACTTTAAATTGAATTCTTTTAAATAAGTTGAGATTAAAAGGAAATACTTGTGCCAACTAATTACAAGGCACACCATTTAAACTTATTTAGAAACAAAGCTTGACAATAATAAAACTTCAACAAAAGTTTGAAAATATACTATACTGTAGTATTGTTTGTTCATTTTATGTGTTTTTTCTGCGTAATTTTGTAAGAAAAATAACATACATTTGTATCGTTACATTGCAAGAATTTTCATTGAAATTTTAATAATAATTTATTGTTCAACAACAGTAGCTCAAAGTTTATTCACACACACAAAAAATCATTATCAAACGAATTGTTGGAGTCTAGCAAACTGTGATCTCCATATCTGTTGCTGCATGTGTTCAAATAGTTCTGTTTGTTCGTAATTTTAATTTTAATTTCATCAACAACAAAAAACAAAAATTACACACAAAAAATATAATAAGTTTTTGCTATAATTTACTTTGAAAACAAAATAAAACTCAAAATCTTTTATAATTAAGAAAGAAACGAGAAAACTACTGGAAATCTAGAAGAGATGATTGTTGAAATGAGTTGCATTTAATGTCCTGCAAATTGTTGAGCGGAACTGCGACAATAAGGGCAATGTCCTCTTTGAAGGACTTGCATCTCGTACTCATCGCTGTGAAAAAACTGCAGTGAAAAAAAATGAAAAACGCTTTTTTTATTAATGATGACTCTTTTAATCTAATTAAATGACTGGTATATTACTTTATTACATGACCAACATTTAGTGATTAGCATATCAGGCATAATATTCCTGTAATATTGCTTAGTGAGAGGCGATGGCCAGTCAACTATAATCACATCAGAGAGATTCATCTGCAGAAGCATCGCTCGGTTCACTATAACAGGAGTGAATTCTCCATTTCCTTCTTGATATGCCATTAGATTTCTTGTGAACGGGTCTATCGAGTTATCTTCCATATCATAATCATACTCGTTATTTATATTATTATAATCATAATCGAGTTTTAAAGACTGATAGTTAGTTGAAACCTCTTCCTCCCATTGAGGAGCAGATGGCGTGTATGGAGTTTGCCCAAAACGGTTTACTGATTCGGTTGAAGGCTTTTGTTTCAGCAAACTTATCGCTTCCTCGTCTGTGATGCCATCTTCGAGTCTGAATTCGACTAACGGTAGTATGTCTTCAAATATAAAAAAAGAGATTACAGATCGAAATCACTTTAATTTGATATATCGCTCACCAAATGTAGCGTAAGAATAAACAAATGGTTGTTTACAGTTAATACACTGATTTCCCAAATTGTTATATAAGGGATTTGTTGTCGAACACCGATAGCATAATGAGAGCAAATCCTATTAAAAATAATAATAATAATTTTCATAAAATTGCGTATTTCTCTAATAATAGCGCAATACATTCATACAAATTAGCATTCATCGAGTAATGCTACCACATATTGAGCTAAAATTATTGATTGTCACAGCAATTAAATAAATGTTTTCACGTATCAAATGATTTAATTTGCGCAGCATATATGCATTATTGTGTAACTTTATCGTCGTTTTTGCAATGCAATTTTGTTTTAATTAATTTTTAGAAACCAGTTTTGGCTTATTTTAATTAAATAAATTCACGAACAATTTCTATATCTTTCACTTTAGCTTTATTAGTGTTTCGCTATTTAAAAAAAAAACATTTTGATATTAAATATAAATGCCAAATAAGAAAATCATTTTTCGAAAATTTGCGCTTATTTGTTCTCAGGCTGTAGTGGTGTGGTGTTCGTTTAATTTTGTTAAATTATCTTTCAATTAAGTTTGTAATTTAAAACTTCTTTAAAAGTCAAAGCACTTTTGACTGTATAAGTGTCTTTCATGCATTAGAAGCGTTCCGCTATGGGTTTCAGATCCAGAGGGGGTTATATTGGGTAACATAAGCATTAGCATTAACTAAAGTCGACTACTAATCTATGTTTAATTATTAAAGTAAAGTCACATTTATTTTATTGTCTCGATTTTTTACTTTTATTTTATTTTAAAGCGCAGTCAACAAGAAACTCTCAAAATCCAAATTTTAAAAGATTATTCTTTATATTACTTCAACTAAATAGTAGACTATTAAAAATGTCATATTTTTATATTTATAGATTTATATTTGTAAAAATTAAATTAATTATAATTAGAGATGGGCAACAGCTCAGCTGGAGCTGAGCTAGCTGGAGCTCGAGCTGATTTTCAGCTCAGATTTTAGAGATGAGCTGAAAAAAATCAGCTCAGCTCACAAAGATTTAAAACCAGCTCAGCTCAGCTTTCAGCTCCAGCTTTGATATCGAGCTGCA
>JAQIVF010001584.1:0-13518 GCA_034698365.1 Steganacarus magnus | reverse complement strand
AGTGTCTCCACTTCGTTATTGAGACCAGTTTGGGATGCGATAGTGTTCGCAGTGGCGTTCACAGTGTTGGCTAATGTTTGGTTTGGTAGCGACGAAGGCGTAACCATATTAGCATTACTATTATTGACCAAACCTTTATTACTATCCTTCACAACACTGTGGCCATTCTCTTTCTCTTCGCTGACAACACTGTGACCATTGAAGTAGGAATTACATCCGAACACAAGACTGGAGAGCGCGTGAAAGTGCGACAATATCACAATGGCGTGAACCAATTCAGAGAGAGACCACGAATCCGTACCTTTTGTCAGCTTTTCTATGTGTGTTTTATTGAGAAGCCAAGGCTGATGTGCCAGCAATTTGTTGATTTGATTCAGATCTTTCAGCTTTTGCGGGATATGCGCCAAACCCTGCAGCCATTGAGGATCGCCGCCCGAAGACAGAAACTGTTCGCGTGACGCGTTCACTAAATACGAGCACTGGTGTCGCGCCGATGCCATTATCGCGATGTACTGACGCATCGCGTACGACAGCGGACCATCACCGCGAAGAATGAAGTTGTGTGTCCTAATGAATGGCTCCTTATAGACGGGGTGTTCACACAATATTCGGTTTAAGCCATCGTCCAAAACATTGTCTAAGTTATGACACCAACGTTTACAGCTTTCATACTTATTTGTTGTGATCACTGTCTTATTATTAATACTATTGTTGGCTCCGTTCTTATACTCTTGTTGTAACTCATTGTTAACAATGGTTGCATTGAGGTGTCGATTCGATGGCGAACTCGGCGATACTATCATTCGCAGTGGCAATACTTCACTCATTTATATAACGAAACTCGATTACTTAATAACGATAATTATAACTCAATTTAATTTAAATATAATATAGTTTTATGTGATCGCTAGCATTGGAAGGACAGTAACAGTGAATTGGAGTGAACTAGTGTTAGTTAGTGTAACAGACAGACAGTATAACGCATTGAGCTATAGAGTGGGTAACAGCTGATGTTACTGCTGATCGTAGTCTGCAATAGTGAATAATGCTAGCAATACAAGCAATACTACTATGGTGTGTGCGAGTGTTAGCGTTGTCCGCTGTGAGTGCTGCGCATCAAATAGAAGCAGCCAATAGTGTTAGGGTTTGTTGCTAACCGTCAGTATTTAGTGTGCTTACAGCACTCAAGGAGAAATGCTGCTTTATTTACGGCACACTATATATTGTACATTATATCATTATATAGCATATAGTCTATAGTGCTGTGAGTGCTATAATGCGCACAGTGCTAGCAATGTTGGTGTGGTGAATGGTATGGCATAGAAACAGACAGCGTATCTACTATTGGCTATCACTTTGGTGATGCTCAGCAGCACTCAATTAGTAAATGTGTTGCAGTGTTGCGATGCACTAGAAGTATACTCACTCATAGTTATTGTTGCATCACTTGAGCAAACACAACAATTGACTGCAACATTCAATGTATTGCTGAACTGTATTGTGATTGCATTGCCTTTCCGTACCGTATACTACATAGAGTTTGCTATACTACTAGTCATACTCAATGCTATATTACGCTACATTTTTAATTAAACCATACAATTGAATGCTATTGCCATTACTATTGCCATTACTATTGCTGTTGCTGTGACTGGCATTGGCTGATGACTGACGCTAAGCCTAACACAACTAGCGATACAGCGATCTCGCTGTTGTCGAGTCAGTCTCGGATTGAGTTGACGACTGATTCGGACATGTATTGCAACCGCAGAGCACATACATGTATGAATAATGAGCGTATGAATGCTAAAATAAGACTGAACATAACGAGTAACGCAAACATACAAACATTACTGGGAAAAGAGCAAACGGTCACACTATGTGTAAGGATTACGATAACATTTATAGCAGTTATATGTCAAATTTCGAAAATGTCTATTAAACCTTTGAAGAGCTGAAATCCTTGGTCGAAGACCATGAACGCTGCAGAGACCTATAATCCCACTCCAATCCAACACCATATTAAGTTACACACGTTTAGAGTTAGTCAAATATTTCTCTCTTTCTCGCAGTTTGCGGTTTGCGTTCAATAATTACTCGTTATTTTCATTGACGTCTGTTTAGATATAATTCAAAATTAACATATAGAGCGCGTTTTAGAAAATTAATAATAAAAATAACATAACTTACGATTATAGTGAAACATAGAGCGTATGAGCGTATGTATGCTAACTTATAATGACTCGCACACAAACACAGTCCATAATGTTTAAAATCAATAATATTGTATTAATACTTTTTTTCTGTGTAAGCTTTTATCAAACACTTCGTTAACTTTTGTCGTATTACTTATTTGATTCTTTTCTGTTTCTCCGCTCAAAGGCATGCAAACAGTACTGCATGCGAAAGAAAGATAAGCCAAAGCAAACTGTGCTTCAAGTTATTAAAAAACAAATATGATTCAATTACTTCTTACATGTCATTATGTTACACACGAATCATTGTTCGCGCAATGCATTTGGGAATTCAATTATTTTAAATACAAAAAAAACTGGAAAATTCTTTACTTTATTATAGAAATTTGCAAAATTTAATGAGAAATATTTAAATTCAAGTAAAATTTACATTAATTAAAGGAAAATCTCGTAAAATAGGAAGATTATGAATAATAGCTAAACTAATTTAGCAATTAATGTATTTTTTTCTCTGTTATAACTAAATATTTTTATAATAAACATGAATCTGCAAAATATTTATGTAACAATATAGTAAAAAAACAAGAAATGGTAATTAAATATTTAAAAAACATGTTTAGAAATAGTATATACTACTAGTTCATAGTTTTGAAGTTTCTTATTTCATATTTTGAATCAAATGAATGCTAATATTGAGAAATAGGTGTTTTTGTGCGATACTCTTCATTTAAGCCAACAGGACGTACTAAATAATCGATGGTTGCAATATCAGTATTTTGATTAATCTGATAAATGGGTTCGCCGTAAACTTCTTTAATCACTTCTTTAGCTAACGGCGGAAGTTTATTATTATCGGTGTAATAAAACTCACAGGGATTAACATCAATTAGTATTAATTTCATTCTGTTTGTGATATTTACGAGTAATTCTTTTAGGGGTAATCTTATATCATTAGGGATACAAAGATAATCAAGTGATGACAACGCTTTAAAGAATATACAAAATTCACACTTCCAGAACTTATAATCGTCGAAATTTAGTGGCTTATCAAATGAATCGACGCTATATGTGAAAATATTATTAATCAATCACTTATTTTTTTTCGTAAATTCATATTTTTAAATAAAAGTGATTGAGAGTATTATTTTACCTGATAGTTGGTAAAACAGATTTGGACACATTATCGACCAAACAGCTAACCATGAATTTAATATCACAACATTCCTGTTGTCTAAATATAGCTCCCCTCAACAGTCTAACCACTTGCGAGTTCCAAAAATACATTCGCAGAAAATAAAACAATTTGTCCCATTCTCGCGATATAAGAGATGGTAATATATGCTCCAAAGCTCTCTTAATGTCATCGATGAAGCAGTCATATTCGGGATAAATGGCACAAATCCACATGAAATCGTGTGTTATCGACGCGTAATGCAATATCTGATCGTGATATATATCTTTGGTTAAATCAAATATTTGTTGCGGAGGTTTGGGAAAGCGTTCCTCGATATACGCCAAGTATATCTTATAATTAGAAGCGGTGTTTACGCTTCTCTTCGCTAAAAGATTGTCGATAAAAGTTAATTCAAGTTCGGTTAGATTTCTTGTCATTTTGTGCTTTAAAATAACGTCCAGTATATCTACAACTAACTGCTTTCGTGACGCTTTATTCCAAAAATAGTCCAAATATTGTATTATGTAAGCTATTTTTTAACAAAAAATGTTTTACAAACAAACAACTTAAAAATAATTGCAAAGTTTTCTGAGTCTAAGATATAAATATAAAAGCATAAATGAAAAGTACCAATAGTAGGAACGGGATCGGTTTGAAGCAAATTCCATGGCTGGTCACCACTCAAATTGATTATTTCCTTTAGTAATAATAGCTTAAGCCAAACAACATCTTCTTTAGCTAAGCATTCGTCCTGAACGATGTAAAAGAAAAATTGATCCAATGGCAGAATGGGCTGAGTTTTGTGACTTAAATGCGTTGCATAGTATTTATTTAGCTCTTTCACGAGTTTCACAATACTATCTACCGTTTGAAGCTTAGGGTCTTTTACTAAATAATGAATTACAAACTTCATCAAAAAATTAGCGGATTGGTCAGCAGTTTCGGTGTGTGCCGACACAGCAGACAGTTTTTCACTAATTAATTGGACCAGTAATTCAATTTGGCCTCTATTGTGATAAAGCGCCAAATTCATTATCAAATCATAAACAGGAAACGGGTCCAAAAATATTCCTGTTTTTAAGTTATATAAACATTTTAATTGTAGATAAATTTATTGCACATTGATTATTAAAAATCAGGTTGTCTTGAACACGAAACTTAAGCAATTTTAACCAATAAAAAACATTAAATTAACTAATAAACTATTTCAATATATTCTAAAAATCTCATGAGATGTAAATTTGTTATCAATACAGCCTCAATGAATATGAGTTAAAATTAATTATATAATGTTTGGACAGACAGCCTGATATAGATAAAGTAATAATGAATGTTAATTCGAATTTACCTGTTTGTAGTTCAATACTTAATACTCGTATTTGGTTGCAATCATTCACTGTTATTTGATTGAATAGCTTTTTTATATAATCACAGTTAGCGTCGCATAATTTTCTAATTCCAAACTGCTTTAAACGTTCGGACAAATCAATATCTGTCGCGCATTTAAGCGCTTTTTCTAATAACACCGATAAGTGTTTCTTAATTCTTTCATCTTTGGTTTCTCTGATGCTATTCGAAAGTGTCATTACAAGTGACAATTCGTTCACATCATTTGGAGTAATTAACTTAAATAACGCTATATAAGCGATAGAATCCGCGGACGAAATAAATAATTTAATTAATTGCTGATAACCATCTAATTTATTAGTGATAATACTAGTTAAACACGAGAATTGTGCGTTTCGCGTATCACTGGAATAAGCGTTACTCAGCTCTTTGTAATAGCGTTCAATCGATGGCGCGATCGTTAAACAGACACCATTTAGTTGTTTGCCTATCAATTGTATTGACTCGTAATTATCGCGCGCAATACTAATTTCACTTCTAATCGTCTCAGTGTCTAATAGTATATCTGACATCGCATTTGTCGCGCTTATAAACGTTTCTCCTAATAGGCCTTCGAGTTTCGATAGCTAATCATAATTATATTCAAACAAAATCGAAAATAAACTAAATTATTATACAACTGATAGCATAAGGTGTCAAATAAATAAAGGATAAATATCTAATATTTCAAAATAAATAAAAAAATCACAATTAAATACCTTATTAGTGGTAACTTCTGAAGTGTTGGTTTGACTGGCATTCGATAATTGTTGAACCGAATGCAAAATTAACTCATTTGTCAATACATTAAACATCGCCAAACAGGAACTAAAGTGATCATCTCTTAAATCATTTAATTTTTTTCGACAATAATTGAAATAATTGATTAAACTCTGATTATTGAATTGATCACAATTATCGCTATGTTTTGCGAATAACTTTCGAACGATAACACACTCAATAAGCGAATAACAGTAATAAATCTCTTCACCGCTCAAAACATTTTTGACACAATCTTTTTCGATATCAATTATAAATGATTCGATGATATCAACGCAGTGCTTGTGATCGCCAATCAATTCGACAACAATCGATCGCCAATTGAAATTCGCGCAAAGTTTTGCGTAAAATGTTAAACCAAATGTGAGGTTTTGGTTGTCAAACAAGTCGAGAATCGATTCATAATACTGCGAATCGGCGTATGTCAACAAATCGCGTTCTTTCAGCACAATTAACGCGAACAGACACTCATTGATGTGTCGATTCACGCAATTTTCGCTCAATTCGGGTTTACTATTATTATCGATCACTTGTTTCAATTTGTTGGCGACTTGCGGCCACATTTTGCTCGCAAACCACTCGTTATTACTGATGACAACTTGTGACCAATTCTTGTGGCTGTGTTCGCACTCCGATGGCCAGCAAAGACGTGCCGATAATATGCCGTGAATTTGGTTCACAACTGCGTCGCACTCCAAGTATTTCTGTTTGCCACTCATTTTCGAAATCAGAATTACGCGTCAAAGCAAATAAACTAGTGGTTCGAATAAACAAGAATATCAGTTCATATTTACGCAAAAAAAAGTCAGTTAAGAATTGATCGTATCATAAATTGTGTCTTGTATTGTGTATTGCACTGAACGACAAATCAATTATTTATAAATGCGTCCACCAATCAGACCGTTCATTTCATTCAAATCTGTTTTTAGTAATTAAATTCTATTTAACTTAAAGTTATATTGAATAATAATACGCTTATTTTTTATATTAAAAAAGACTAAAACGCGATACAGAGTAATACGCGTTTCGCATTTGATGACTAATAGGTCATAACTCAGTCTGTATATGAGTGCGCGTGTGAGTGAATCTATAGCACACTATTTACGCCTTTCTTGCAGTTATGTTGCAATAGTTTGATGTTTTGCCAAAACCACGAGTCGTTGCAACGAAAGGAGCGAAAACCAAATACTATTTAAACGTGATTATCATATGAGAGATGGTTTGAAATGTTTATAATCTTTTACCAATCAAAATAATGAATGAATAAAAGAGCGCACAAATGGCACAATTAAAGCGAACTCGTGTTATGAATGACGACGTGTTGGAAATAATACTGAATTACTTGGACATAATCAGCAAATTTCGTGTGCAATCAGTGAGCAAACAATTCGAGTGTTGCGTCAATCAATCGCTTAAGCGTCACAAAGCGTTATATATCGGCAAAAATTCAAAGCGCGTGTGCTTGTGGTGCGATCACCGAAACAGTTCCCAAATCGATGGCGATATCACAAAAGCTGTAACAGTTGTTGGTTTAGACGGAACCACAATCTTTAGTGCGAAAGCATTTCAACAGCGCTTAAAACCAATACTGCAAAAATGTTCATTCGTTCGCTGTTTGTATTTAAAGGCATGTCAGTTCTCTCCATATTTGGCTAAATTGATATCAGAAAATTGTAAAAATCTAATCTGTTTAACGCTCGATTCGATGCGCTATCCATCTATAGAAGAAACCCGACAAATGGCACAAATGGTTTCAAATAAATTAAAGCACTTATCAGTACGTATTAACGATAATTGCGCCCAAATTGCTGTGTTTATTAAAAATCTAGAAAGTCTCGAAAATCTTTCAATTACCAATAAAGCTCATACCGATTTATCGATATATAATAGTTTACCACAAACTATACTCGTGTTAAGTCTGAATTCAAGCTCTAATCTCGCGCTCAACGCCTTAACTGAAGGTAACGGCAAAAACATAACTGAGCTCGAAATTATGAATAGATATCCGTTCGGTAATGAACAGTTCATTATTCTCTGTAATAATTTGAATTTAAATAAATTGACGCTATTATTGAAATTTAAGCACGAATTGAGTGAATTGTCGGCTATCGCTAACTTAAGCGTTTTATCCCGTTTAACCACAAATATTGTGTTTCAAACTAAACTCGAACGACTTCGAACACTCGAATTATTTAAAGCTACGCTAACCTCTAATAATTTATCCAGTATTGATAAAAATTACCCAAATCTCAAAAAACTTATTTTAAACCGAATAACAATTGATTGCTCGTGTAATAATTTTAATATTATAGTTAACACTTATTGTGATACATGTTTAAACGAATGTTTTCACCTCTTAAGCACTTTGCCCTCATTAACGGTTTTGAGTGTAGACTTTTCCAACACTTTTTCAAATAAACAAACTTTTATCCGATCTTTATCCGAATATATCAATTTGCGTACATTAATAGTCAAAAATCTTCCACATAAATATCGGTATGCATTGCTTAAAGAATGCAACGCAATCGCTATGAATAATTGCAACGAAAAATTTACGATTAAAGTGAAGAATCCGAAAGCATTTAATGATATTCTTCCATATACTAAAATAAAAATAGCAGAAAATTTTAAAATTGTCAGACAATTTCGTTATTATGATTATAAGCACACACCTCTATACATGTTTTGTAAGTAAATGTTTGAAAATTCGCAATAATTGCGTTAAATCTATGTTTTAATTGAGAGCTTAATTTGTTTTCTAAGTGTTTTTTTTTTGTTTATCTGTATCTTAAAATTATCCAAATAAAAACTAGTCACATATCAATATTTTTGTATTAAATAACATAAAATTGTTTTAAAAAAATGTTAATTCTCTATTAAAATATTAAATCGATTTTAAAAGCTTGAGTAAATTATTTCTTTTTTATGTACAGCCTTGATATTTGCAATGTTAAGCGTGAATCATCCTATAAATAAATGCAGATATTAATCTATATTTTGCGCATAATTAAAATTTATTTGTTTTTTCAACAAAAAAATAGGATATCGCATAGGCTTTATCTAATAAATTATACAGTCATGACGTACAACAAAATATCAAACGCTTTCAAAAAAATAACCTTTATATTATAAAAGTGACCTCTAAAAGGCATTACAGCTGTAGTGTATATTAAAGAGAGAATGAAAGGTAATCGCGTCACTGTAGCGAGACTGGCACTACTATTAAAGAATATAAGTAGTGTGGGATGGGATGCCGCCTCCAAATAATTAGCTTTCCGGGATTGCGAGTTAACAACAGCTAATGTTGTTGCTAATCAGACTAAATTTATGAGAAATATTCATAAAAACTTAAATCGTTTTTTATCATTCTATAATCACACGTAATAATATCTATGATCATATATCGTGTGCAACAGAATAGACTTTATTTTACTGTGTGTGTCCTTAAGGTTTCCAAGTATTTTAAATTTTGCAAAAAAAAGTTTTACGACTTTTTTAGTGTTAGGAACTAGAATTGAATTACAGTCTATTTTGCAAAAATTGTGTTCACAAAAAATAAATTTATACTCTTATAAAACACATTATCTTTACGCGAAAAACAAAAATCCATATAATGAAAGAAAAATACATATTTTATTGTAACCAAATTTGAATTTAAAAAATTTGACATGTAATTTCACATATTTATAGAGTTAAATCATATTTACAGAGTCGAAAGTTGTGGGAAATCTCGTGTACTGTATTACTTTTATCACAAAATTTTGACTGAAGAGCACTTTGATTATCACCGGATTTAATCGAAATTTGTTCATTATATCAAACAACTATTAACTTTGTAATTTTCTTTGGGGGATTAATATTAAGTAACTTCTCTAGGAATATACAGTTACATAAAAAAAGCTGAGCTCATTTTTCATTTGTAAATTAACTCTGAAACTTGAAATTTTAATAAAAAATGATAAAATATTTATATAGATTATAGCCGATCATAATTAAAATTGGTGTACTTGTGAGCATAAAACCTGGAGCTCTATACTTAGGATATCCTAACAAAAACAAAACACGGCCGACAATGAATGATATATTAATTGCTGGAATAAACTGCGCAATTTGTGAGGCACTCAAGTGTGTCACGAGTATCAACTGCGACACCACTGACATGATAAACTGTTCCAACGAGTTCTGAAAATTGTTTTTGGCGGCTTCGGTGAGCTTCTCGTAGCCACTGGTCGGATCCATGGCTGGCGAAGAGGCTCTCTTAGAGATAACGTAAAACATGGATACTAAAAGCCATGTCACTCCCAACGTCTGCTGTTGAATCACGAACTTGAGACGCGATGGCAGGTCTGTTAAACTTTTGGGCGATGTTTTGTGAATGCGTGTGAAATCGATTTGATAAGTGAACACCAAATACGTTAGAATAGCGACCACAGCAATAGAGATCGCCCCTAAAGGTCGACCAACCGTCAAATAATTCCTCATTATTTGTCGCTCCTCTTTCGTGTATTTCGATTTCGATGACGTTTCTTCAGTTTTAGTGGACATTGTTTTATACTATAGTTAATGTTATAACAACTATTACTTTAATAAACTCGGTAATTGATTATCTGAGCTAATTTCGGCTTTTATTAAAAGCGATAGTAATTATTAAAGTAAACAACGAGATGCTCTTAAATTTCAAAATAGTAACTTAAACTGACGTGTCATTGATTGCGCACAATCCACTGTTGCCAGTGTTGTTTGGTATCGATGCTAGTTTTATTCGGACAAGTGTTTAGTGTTCAGCGAGAAAATAAAAATAATTTTCTTATATAATTTAATAATGACTTATTAAAGAAAATGATTTAAATACGTTTCGCGTGTTAGCTGTAATGATAATTTTAAATTAGGTTTTGGTTAATTTTTTTTCGTTGATTACTATTTTTACTAAACCGATATTAAAATGTTTTTAGTTTAGCATTTAATTTTTATGATTTAAACAGACAGGCCATAAAACTGTTAAAAATATGTTGAGTATAAATATAAATCTGTCAATTTTAATTGATAAAATTTAAAGAGAAAAAAATAAGCAAAACTAAAACGAAAAAAATTTCAATTATTATTATTAAATGACACAAATTAAAATAATATGGTTTTTGGAGAGTAATTGCCGGGTTTGGAGCTCGCATTTTGTACATGATTAGTAATTATTTTAATCACCAAAAAAATAAAAGGTCTGTTTACGACAAAAACCACTTCAATATAACGTTTGCTGTAAAGTGTTATTAAATGATAATTTCTTGAAAGCAATTATCTGAATGTGTCAAAAAAAACTGCAAGTTTCAAGGCTTTCTGTTATTCAGCGTTTATTAACAGAATTGCAACACTAGTACTACACATAACAATAAATCAAAAAATGAATTAAAATTATCTAAAAACGTAACATAACATTATTTTACGAAAAACAAGGATTCAGAGAATTTTAATGCTGCAATAGGTTTCTATATGTATAAAAACGGAATAAACAATTGATAATTTAGACTTTTTCTTAATAGTATTCATGCAGTAACTTAATTTGCCAGAATCTTAATATAGATAATATCTAAATGTTAAAAACTTAACTGTCAGGATAATAATCATCATATCTGGCAATGTTTACACTAAGCGTGAAAAAAGCTTGAGGTTTTAGGAAATTATTTTTTTCTTTTATGGAATGGTAGACTTAAGCTAGACGTAAACGAGACGACAACTCATTGCAAGTTTTGCATAACTAACACGAAAATTATTCGAATTATTTATTCAAATGAAAATGTGTTATTCTTTATTTAACATTTAAGCTTATTTATTATATACGATAAACCGTTCAAAATAAATGCTAACGAAGTGAACCATATGTAATGTACTGTTACAGTATGGTATTGTTTAGCTCATGATATTAAAATTGTATAAATGTTGATAATCTTTACTTTTTAAATACAATCAATTCAACATATATTATAATAAATTTAGTTTATAGAAATTAGTTTTCACTACACTAATTAATTTAACAAAACTCTAATTAATTCTCTCGGTAGACACCATGTTGTCGATATTAAGGACAAATGTTTTAATATTTTTCTGCGTTCATTTATTATTCGATAACACTTTTCAAAACCAATTTGTGTGCTTCGCCTTAAATTATAAAAAACTTTTTCATATCAGCAGCGAGAAAACGATAAAACTTTAATAGCGTCATTCAGTTTAAGAGATTGGCGATATAATAAATGTTGACAGGCGTAACGTTGGGCCAACTCCTTTCTCACAGTTACCAAAGAATGTAAAATTTATACTCATTTAAATATTATTTAATTATTTTTATTTAATTAACTATGATTAAATGTTACACCGGCTGTAATCTGTTAATTCGTAACTGGCGGCTATATTTTACAGATTATTGTATTTGTCGTATTCAATTAAAATTATATGTATTATATTTTGCAACTATCGTACACAGTAAACGATTTAATTTATAATAAATTACTAAAGTAAATATTTATTATAAATCTTTTATTTGTTTTGTAAATTATATGTAATACGATTAGGAAAAACTTTTATTGTAACTTTTAAGCAATGCATAAACAAAAGTCCATTAGTGTTATCTATCTATTTATTTATTTAATCTAAGGGTATTTATTTGAAAATACAGGATTTCAGAAAATATGGAGAAAATGCTTATTTACAAGTAAGCAAAGTTCAACTATTTTTATGTTTAAATCACAATGTTTTATGGACTTTAAATAAATTTGTAGTATAATAAACCTTGATTTTATACATTAGTCGCATATTTGCAAAACCTTTAAAATATTCCGTATATAAATCAAATTGAACTGATAATCGTTTGGGTTACAGATTAAGTTTATTATTAACATTCGACAGTAAAAGAAATTATTACATTTGAAATCTGAAAAATGGTTGAACAAAACATAATACAGTACTACAATATTAAATTATTGTATAAATAATAATTAGAATAGTGATAAATTATCACTGATAACTCTATCTATAACTATTTAAATAAATAATTAGAAGTGTTGACCATTTTGCTGATACATATTTATATATTTATATCTTAAATGATTTTTTTTTAAATTTCATGTGATGCTTATTGGTTTGACTTTTCCGCCCGTTATCATTGTTTCAGTCTTTAAGTATAGTAACTCGATGTTAACTCCTAATACTTATATAATGTATTTTAAAATACATGTGGCATTTAAATAAATTATAAAAAGTAAGCTCCTTATGAGTATGTTGTTCCGGTTTTTAGATAATTTTTAGAATTTAGATAATCTTTATTAAATTAACTAGAATAGCGAAACATTTTAAGATAATATACAACCAAATCACACTAAAAATAATTAACACTCAGTTTATGCAAAAGATATGAGGTATAAAAATATAGGCATTTCAAAGCGAAATACAACCAACTAGTATTGTTTTACCAATTTATAGTAAAAGAATTCAATAAAGAATTTTCGAATTTTGTCACAAATAATATGTATTATAACAGCCTCTGGTATCACAAAAAATTTTAAACATTAAAAAGTGAAATAAATCAACCACTTAAACAGAATTGTTCTTCTTATTCAATTTTGATAAAAACCACAAAACATTGATATTTTTATTTCTCTAATATTAAGTAAAATTATAATCTGGTTAAGTTTTATTAGATATAAAGTGAAAATTATAAAAAATAAATTTTTCATTGAATGTTTAAATAAATATTGAAACTACAGCTTAACAGTTAGATTTCAATTAGAATTAAATACTCCACAACTTTCGTTAGAATAGATTTTTATTACTGATTTCACATGAAACAATTTTATTTGGTGAATGAATTAGTGAGCTTTTAACAATAATAAGTGAGCTCTTAAATTATATAATATATGTGTTTTATTTGATACAATAATTGATAAGCAACAACCGATAAGTTTGATCGGTATAAAAGCAATGCAAATTGTTTGATGC
>JAQIVF010001583.1:0-13519 GCA_034698365.1 Steganacarus magnus | reverse complement strand
GTATTATTTAATAATCTCTTCAAACATTTTAATTTAGTTAAATCTCAATTTTATTAACTGGTAATTATTATTATATTGCATGCAGGACAACTCGAATTTAGGGATTACATCGGTTTATATAATTCCATATAGTCATATAGTCTTATAAATGTATATTTCAAAATTATGAAATATATTAAAATTAATGAAAAAATGGTATACATTTAAAGCATATTTGTAACTTTGAAACCACGTGACTAACATATACCATATTTACAGGACCTCTAGAGGGATAAAAGACCTTTCAAATAAAAAATAAATTTTGAAAATCGAACAAGAGAAACAAAAGTTATAAGCGTTGTACTACAGGTCAATATTTTGTAAAAACGTTTACATGGCCTTTCTATCGCAACTTTTTAATCTGAAGAGCTACAGCTCTAAGATTTTTTTTCGGTCTCTAAGGGTAACTTTTACTTTTTTTTTCTTTTTTTCGATTTTTTTTTAAATTTTTTTTTTCGATTTTTTAAATATTTTTTTTATTTTTTTTGTTTTTGCACACAGACCTCCTACGTGCCAAAAATTTAAATTTAAACTAATGTTGGCCTTGTAAGAAGCTCAGTTTAGCGTTTTCATCAGCTAAGAAACATCATTTAAAACTTTACACTAGTTATATAGCAAATAGTGATACAGTTGTTTTCAAAATAGTGATATATTTGTTCTACAAAAAAGTAAATATATAATTCTGTATAATATAAAATTTTTAACATATTCTTATAATTATAATATTTTTTCACAGATGGAATCAAATAGCAATAACTATGATGACGAATTCTACTGCCCCCTCTTCAATTTGATGGTGGATAAAACTGAACAAACTAATGAGGAGAATATGGTAAATGAAAATGAAAACGATGAGCCAATAATCGCGACTTTGGATTCAAACACTCAGGTATCCAATTCACCAATTATGCAACCGATGGAAGTAGAAGGTAATCCCTTAGAAGAGGACCTGCCCCCAATGAATGGACCCCAGGCTGAAATGGTTACTCCAATTATTTCACCACAAACGATGACAACCACAATTAAAATTGCAAGCGAATCATCTAATGAAATAGCAACGGAACATCAAATGAAAAAGCAAGCGGATCAGCACTTACACCAAAAACAAGCGGATCAACAGAATCACCAAAAACAAACACAAGCCACTTGTCAAGTGAAGGTCAAAGACCTTCAACAGCACGAAACGAAAGGACAGATGAAAAAGGAGTAAGAGTAAGATTTGATACTCAAAGAGGGAGAAGATACATGAAAATTTATTGGAACAAAAAAGACGCATTATTGACAAGAGACTACCCGATAGAGAAACGGAAATTAACTAAAGAGGAGAAAGAATGGAAATTAAAAGAGGAAATAAAGAACAACTTAGCATTATTTCCAGCAATAAAGATAACTCCATTGAAAAGAGTTGTTAAAGAAATACTCGTGGATCAGAAGAAAAAAGGAGTTCGCGTTCAAAAAGAAGCACTTGTGCATCTACAAGCCTACATCGACGACTACATGACAAAATTATTTGAAGTTGTTAAATCAATTGCAACTCATGCAGGAAGAATTACCATCATGGAAAGAGATATTAAACTAGCAATGAAAATGTTACGCGCATTTAATGTAATTCCAAACTTGTAAATCATTTATTATATAATTACAGCTTTTAAACTAACAAATGTATACAAACTAAAAATAATAATTATTTTGTATAAAAACTTAGCATAAATTTATTGTAAAATGTATGAATGAATGAATGATTGAATGAATGACTGTGTAAGTATGTGAGTAAAAGTAAATTAAATATCGATGCAAGATTATTCTTGCTTTAAAATTAACCCATCCTCTACATATGTTGAATATCCATTAACTTCTGGTACTGAAATTTCAACAGTTTCCTTTGACTCCAACTTCATCGAACGATTCATCATAATTTTGATCCAATAACTTTTCAATCTTAGTAATCTGTCTGTCGTAGTCTATTACTAACTCAACAATTTCATCAGAACGGTTAGTCCAACCAGACTTGAGTAGAAATTGAATACAGTCATCTTTGTTTTTCTTACTATTATTCAATAGCTGATTCAGGAACTTATATTCTTCACATAGCGTTTGCAATCCCTTATTATTTTGAGACAAAAATTCAAAATCACGACGATCTTCCATGTATGTAAAGCCATCGAGTTGGCGTGTAATTTTTAAGTCATAACACCGACATTCAACACATTCTGTTCTAAATTAAGATGTACATCTTTTCTAGCATAAGACATCTGCAAATCACTTTTGTATTCCCTAAACAAAAAAATTTTAAACGACATGTAATTTAAAAAACATAAACTATACGACATTTTCACTTAAATGTGAACAAAAGATATGATTATTAAAATATTAATAATAATAATAAAATAATAGCTCAACAAACACGTAAAATTAAAATTTTAAACAATGTCTACTATTTTATGATAACTTCATTTGTTTTATAATGATTTTTTTAAAATGCTTAATTGAAATATAGGTAATCAAATAAACAAATTTAGCACACTTTATAAAACATAGATTTTTAAAATTAGCAAAACGACTTAATTTATATTTAGAAAGTTCCTCTAAAGTTCGTAATTTTTATATATGAAAATCCCTACTCTATTTATTAATAAAACACAGTTTTTATTAGTCCTATGTGTACAAAAACGGACTTTAATAAGCATGCGCTAACTAAGACTATTGTTTACTGTCCACATGTGAGAGAAAAGTGTCTTTCTTTCTCTTTTCATTATAAATAATTTAATTAAAGGTGTTTGGTGGTAGTGGTAATTGCAGTATCGATTCGTTTGGTAGTGGTGGTGATGACGATGGAAACGGTCTGGTTTTTGGTGGCGTTAATAATGGTGGTGACGGTTTGCTTGATTGCTGTAATAATACTTGAAACGGTTTGGATAGTAATGGTACTAATAATGGGGTAAATTGTTTGTTTTTAGGTGCTTTTAATAATGGGGGTGACGGTTTGGTTGGTGGTAACGTTAATAACAGTGGAAGATGTATACTTTGTGGTAGTGGCGATATTGCTGACAACGGTTTGGTTGGTGGAGATAATAACCGTGGCAACGGTCCGCTTATTTGTGTCCTTAATAATGATGGCAGCAGTGTGATTGGTAGTGGAGATACAGGTGCTTGCGATAGCAACGAAGTGGCATTCGGTGGTGTTAGTGGTTTTAGTGGTTCTGGTGGTGTGGGTGATTCTAATGGTTCTGGTGGTACAAGTGGTGCAAATGACAATGAAGTGATGGTCGATGCTGTGCAATATCCCGGAAACGAAGGTTATGGTTGCGACAGCGATACTTCCATCGAATCCGATGAGTTTAACGTTGGATCTCCATCTGAATCACATGATATCGACGTTAATAATCCGTTAGCTTTGCATAGTCTCCTACCGAACGAAGCGAGCGTCACTTTGCATAGACTTTCCAACACTACGTTTGCAAAACGACCAGTTGGTACGGGTAGATGTACCGGAACAGGTGGTACAACAACTGTCCGATCTTCTCAACCTGTGGCACTTCACTCTAGAGATATTACTGCACCATCAAATTATCCTGGAGCAGAATCTAATCTTAAAAGCAAAAGGTTTTATAGCATGTTTGTTCACATGAGGTCACAACACGGACTGGTAATAAAGCTTAAAAATTATAATTAAAGCAAGGAAAATTATTTATTTATTAACACCAAAATATTTTATATTATAATGACTGAAAACTGTCAAAATATTGATTTATAATTTTTTATTTTTTCACTAGATTTTGAAATAAACTTTGATAATTATAAAAGTAGTTATTTTTCTTTAAAAAAAATATCGAAAAAATTTGATGGGCATTAAAAACTCATCGAATTTGATGAATAATTTTTTAAATTTTTGGCTAAATCTAAAGGGGTCTGAAAAACTAAACGAATTTAAACGACAATATTTCAAAATTCCTAAAATATATAAAAAATATTTTATATTTTTTTAACCATAAAATATTGATTTATATTGATTTTTAAAATCTATAAAATGACTTATTTTATAGTGATAAAGTCCCTATAAAGTTCATAAGTCATTATAATGAACCGCAAAAATAAATTTTATATACAAAAATCCGTGCTTTAATTATAATTAATTGTTTATTGATAATTTAATGTTTTATTTTGAAAGTTTTCTTTTACGACCCAAACATGGATCTCGAAGAAAACGCAACGCCTCCTTCGATTATTAGAGAGAGGCACAATTATTGGCATTAAAGGGACAGGACAGCAGATTAAGAGTTGGTTATAACGGTTAAAGTGGTTTGTGCTACTGTTTGGAGATGGCTCTGCATTTCATGGCTACAGTTTTAGACGGAGGTGATTGGAAATCACAAGTTCCACGTGGCTTTCGAGTATATGAGAAAGCTCACTAATTAAATTTTCATTAATTATAGTTTTCATTGTATGTAATAAATCGATTTAGTTATTTTTAAATAAAAAAATAGTATTTGAAGCTTCGCATTCTTTATCATTATTAATAGATTTTTGTTTTAGTATATAAGTATGTTACTATCCACTTAAAAGTAAGCTAAAAAAATAATGAATTTATTACTTTTCATAAATGCCGAATATTTTAATTAAGCATCAAAATATTTTATTCTTTATCATATGATAGAGAAGAAAAAGTATTTCGTAGACGTGGGGTTCATATGGAAGATATTAATTTTTGTCATTTATTATAAGTATTAAAAATTTGTTTAAATGTGTCTCGTTTTTCCCAGTATTTGAGTTGGTTTATTTAAAGCTATGGCCAATTCTAGGAAAATGAAAACTGTATCCTGCAGGTTTAATAAATCCTTTGACCTTAGAAAATTTCACGAAATGTTTTGGTCAGTATTGTCGTCAGTCATAGTATTCGTTTTGTCTTTCATAAGACTTCAAATAAAAAGGCAGAACAAAATGTTGAAAAGTTAATTGAATCGTTGTATCACCTTTAATAAACAAGAAAAGTAAGAATTTACTTATTTATTAATTACTTAAATTATTTTAGAAATAATTTTATCTCAATTTAATTTTAAGTGTTATATGTAGACACGTCCGATTATGTGTTGATACTAAATAATTATTGCATGACAACATAACGATTTACCAATTATAGTTTTCGTTTCCGATATTATCGCACTGTTATTTGTAAAGTTACAATTAAAACCAATGAAGGCATTGAACATTCTTACGTTGGTGTAGAACAAAATAGAAATTCGAATCAAATAGAAATTCGAAAAACAGAGCTGCATTTCTCATGTGCTGTTACTTAAATCTGTTTTAATCTCTTACTTGAATAATCTTTCTCAACTATTCACACTTCCATTAAAATTTCTCTAAACAAAAGATAAAGATTATTAACACGAAAAAATTGTTTTTCTATATTCGTTAAATAATAGAATAAGCAAAAACAATTTGGTGGACAAATTCGCTAGTACGCAAATAAGGTTATAATTAGCCACCACACATTCATCGACTTATGCAAAATCGATATAATAAATACACCAAATGTTATTTGATAAACTGTTCATGCCATTTGTGGGCGATGAAATCACAAAAGACATCTCGTCACGCATTGGCTCATCAATTACAAAATCAAACTAGAATAAACATCATAAATGGGCTCACTTTTATCAATAGATTTGCAATTAAATTATTAATTTAAAAGCCTCCTATCAAGTGCGCACAGACAGTCAGACATCCCAAATCCAATAGCTCATTTATTGAAAATACAAAGTGAGCTAAAAACAACGCTTTAGATGCCCTTTGTGACGAGATATCAAATAATATCCAGTTCTGTAACCATCGCGATATAACAATACCTGGACAAATGGCGTTGCATGTTTTTTCTGGTCTTTGGATATCGAAAGATAAGAAATTAATTGAAAATACATTTGGTATAAGAGGAAATATTGAAATTAGTCGCGACTTTCATAAAGCAGATGAGTTGCAAATAAAACTGAAATGATAAACGTAGCAGAAATTTATAAAAAATTTGCGATTCCTTAATTATTCATCGAATCAGGTGAAAAGAAAGAAAAAGATTAAAATGACAAAGATAAAGTCATTACCGAAATAACAGTTAAAAAGTTGTGTAAAATATTCGGCGAAACAAATCCTCAAATAACACTACATTTAGAGGACAAAGATGTTCGTATGGAATATCTAAAAATTGATAAAACAAATCCAATTCAATCCACAAATTGTAACGATGGGAATATGGAAATGATGGAATTTCATCATAGTTCAAGTACACCACTATATACAACATCGAATTCATCAAAAGATTGGACTGTTAACATAAAATTAAATATAGTCATTTCTAATACGTCACTAAAAGATAATGAAGATGCGATGGAAACTTTTTCTAGATAATGATAGACCTATCTATCGTAACGACACACTGTTAACTTATTCAGCCTTAACGGAAGAAGAATTAAAAGAAGGAAAAAAATGTAATATGTATTATTTGTTTCGCTTTATTTTCAAGTAAACGCGCCGTATGCCAACATACAATAGTTAGACATTTTAAGAATGTTAAACTTTATCAGTGCCTCGAATGTGTCAAAATTTTAACTCCTTATAATAAAATAAATAAAAGTGTTGGTGACTTTTAAACATTAATACAATGCATAATCTAACAGGAAATTTATTATCGAGATGGCTAGCCAATAAATACAGAACGCAAGAAAAACCTGAAGCAAGCTACGATTCCGAATATAGATTACCATGCGGTTTATGCACGTCTATTCTGCGTGGACACGTACAAGAAATATGCTTTGAAACTCCGGTCTTATTAAAATCACACATAAATTACTATGACTTCGCTACGGTTTTTTGCAAGCTCTGTAAGAAAAGAGTTACTCAAAACAGTTACGCCATAATAAAACATCACTTGTGAGAAAAACATTTGGAACACTTTAACAATTTGAAGTCGCTTAACACTGTTACACGCTTCAAATTTTTTGACGACCATTTTTATCTGACGATCGTTGATGTTATTGCACAAGTAGTTAACTCTTTACTTCAAAAGGCTCAAATTAACGAGTCATGGTATAATTTAGAACAAATGACAGAATATATTAAAAACTGCAGAGAGACAGAGATCTCGTATATTCCATGAATTAATTCTGTCTCTTTAAATGAAACTAATCATACTAACAATATGGATTCGCAAAATTGCAACTTCTATTAAATAGATGATAATAAAATATCAACATCATCTCAAGATAGTGACGATACAACTAGTATAAACATACCAACTAATGTCTTAACTTTTAGAAGAGTTGAAAGTAATATTTCACCATACTATACTCAAGATCAAGAACTTGATTATCTAAAAGACGGAAAATTCTTAACTGTAGCTATTATTGATGTCTAAACTACCTAAACCTCTACATCAATAATGCAAATCAAGCATCACAATTTAAAACGTATATTTTCGCACTTAGTTAAGCGCGACGCGAAATTCCATTGTTATATTTGGTGGCGGTGCCGGGTAAAGAGTATAGAAGCACTTTAAATAGTAGAAGTGTGACCATTAAAAGTCCTTGTTTAATTTCACTTAAAATTAACTATTTTCAAACATTATTGTTATAGCTCTGTTTAACAACATAACCACAAAATGAATATCCTTAGTTACATGTACATGTTCTTTACCTTTATGGTGGTTTTAGTTAGGCATACAAAGATCGATGACCCTAGATTTTTAGCCAAAGCGGGAAATCATGGTCTACAGTTCACTATTATAGGAAATGCATTAGTTTTCGATAATAAGTGAGAACATATAATTTAATTAAAATGGCCGTTTCCGAATAAATTTAAATTGGAACCGAAACTAATTCCATGCCGTTATTACGATCATATGCAGGCCTGCCAGCGGCAGATATGTTTGAAAACGATACATTAACTTACCCTAGGTATAAATCCTTATTAGAACAAGTTAGTAAAATATGTTTATCGGTAAAAGATGGTTTGCGTAGCCTTACTATATCGGTTAATGAGGTTTATAAAAACATTATCAGAAGTTAAGTCAACCAATATTAACAAACATGAAAGATCAGAAAATAGAAGCGAACGTTCAATATTTCCACACGTAGGCGTTTTATTGCAAGAGTTGTTCGGTTCTGGAATTGAAAGAGAGGAACATAAGTTACATAGAGAATTTTCCCATTTAATTGAATTATCTACCAGGCAGAAAAACGCTACAGCTTTACTATAAAAAGTTTTTTAGGCTTTACTAATTTAGTCGTTACACGCGAACGTCAAATGTCCTTAGCATTGACGAAATTAGGTGAACACATTCAAATGATAGACAATAACCTTAACAATATTTGGAACTATCTTAAGAGCTTATATTTACACGATTATTATGGCTATCTATAATGTCACTTTATTGTCTAATTCTTTTGACAATTGGGAAACTTCAGTTTTACAACTGAGACAAGGGTTTTTGCCCTTTAATATTATCTCTTGGCCCATATTGAGAAATATATTAACAGAAATCGAAAACAGTGTTTTGCCAGATTACAGATTGGGATTGACAATGTTCTATATTTTGAAATTAGTGACAGTCTCCATAAATAAGGAAGAAGTATTGTTCACCTAAGTTTCTCTTTGAAAGTTTAAGTTATCCTTATTTTAATACGTCGATAGATAATAGTAAATTTTAAAATATCGATAAATTCAATGTAACCGAATTTAATTCATTGATTACAATGGATAATACTATGCTTACTACCATAACCGGATATCTATGGCAATCAAATGAATATTAGCTTCAATAATACGCTGAACTTATCTTCAGCGTATTCTACACTTGATATGCACCATGAAACTGTGACCTTTAATTATTCTGGTATCTCATTGTTGTCATTGATTGGAAAACTCGACTTATTTTATAGATTTCATTGTTGATTCAAACAATACAGAAGATTATTTCTATGATAATATAGGAGTATTTTTTGGCGATTCGTTAGTATACTCTGATCCAAAGACGTTAAAAAATACACAATACATTTCTAATCTAACAACAGTAGCAAATATTAACCAAACACAAACAAACTCTTACGCGCCTCCTATAAACTTGCAAAAGTCTAAGATAACTTATTCTAAACAATTAAATACAATGACAGCAACACCTAGTGCTTCAGGTAGTTTACATCCAAGGTTATTTAGCGGAGATAAAAGTGAACCTTTTAATGATTGGATAGAGCATTATGAAGCTATAGCTGAGGGTAACGGTTGGTCTGACAAACAAATGGTGCAGAAATTATTAGCTTATATTACAGGGAATGCCTTCAGATGTTATAGGGCTGGCGGAATTCATTCAGAAACGGGATGGGATGACTGAAAAAAATTGTTAGCTAATTATCTTAATCCCAGTGACACTTTTGCGTTAGAAGCAGAGCTAAGAAATAGACAACAAGGCATAGACGAAGACAATATAACATTTTACTTCGATATTCTTGCTCTATGTAGGAATATAAATCCAAAAATGTCTGAAATAGATCGAGTAAAATATGTAGTCCAAGGGCTGAAGCCCAGCGTACTAGAAAAAATTAATCCTCAAAAGCCAACAATCTTAGACCAGTTTTGGACTAAGTTAGAACTAAACAGTGAAGGATCCGCCATAGCGCATTCCAGAATAGTTTGGAAACAAAAAGTTTTAAACCAAACACAAGTAAGAGATTCGCCTGACCCTAATACAACCGAACTTAAGGAAATGATAAGAATGCTAAAAGATAAAATGGAAAAAATGGATAGTAAATTGAAACAAAATAGAAACGCGGTAGAAACCAGGCCTTTAGTTTGTAGCCGCATTTCTTTGCAAATTTAGTTGACATCAATGTCACTGCCGCTCCACTATCTATTAGGCAGTTCGCCTCATATTTGTCCACTTTTATCGGTACCACTAGTAGACTTCCACTAACATGCGTAACGACATTAAGATGTTGTTCCTCATTGTCACCATCATTATCAATATCAACTGCATTAACTCTAGAGTTATTGTTTACGCCTCTGACTCTCATTTGACCTCTTCCTCTAAACCGGTTGAATCCGCCACGTCTTATACCGCGACCTCTACAGTTAGCTATTATATGACCAAATCTCTGGCACTTAAAACATTTAACAAAACAATTTGCCCGAATGTGTCCAGCCTTTTGACATTTGAAACAATTCAGTTGACCTCTACGATTCCTTGTATAATTTGAATCCATCTTTGGTAGACAAGATTGGTTGTTTAAATTTAGATTGTTGATTCCATCGGTTAACGATAGTACACCAGTGCTCTCATCACAGTGACCTTCTTGCGTCGACCATAAACTCCTTTCGAATAGTTTAGCTTTCTCTTGTAACTCAGTAAATATCTTTGGATTGAATGTTATAATATGCTGTGCCAACAACTGTGGCTGAAATCCTCTAAGTATCATCTCAAACGCTTCTTCCTCTTTCATACTATTCTTACACTTCTTCAACAAATTCCGCATCACACAAATATAATTAGCAGATGACTCATACATCTGCTGTTTCCTTTGCCTTATCTCATTTCTCACATATGACATAGTTATAAGGCAAAAATTGTTTATGGAACAACTCTATTATTTGTTGCCAACTTAATGTTTTACCGATTATCTCAAGAGAGAACCAATCGCGTGCGCTACCCGTTAAAATATGCGCCTAACTTTATTATCTTTTTAGAATCATCCCAACCTTTAGCATTTGCTATATATGTAAAATCCTCTAACCAGCCTATCGCTCTTTAGGTAAGCCATTAAATATACGGGGTTTCTCATTGATTTTCGCTCCCGCTACCGCTTGTGTAACTTGATCAACAGTTAAACTCATACCTGTTTCTTCAGTTAAGTCCTATTTTATTCGAAATTCACGACATACCAATACTTTAGATTGACCTGCGTATCTTTCGAGTGATCCGGAGTTATATGCATTGAGAGTCTTTGATAGTTCTGCTACTCGTTTTCCCCTCCTGACTGCTAGTAGTCTCAACTTTTCGACTTTAGACTTGACTCGTTCTTTGGGCTAATTATGTATATTCGATCTATCCAAGAAATCGAAAATGTATACAAACCAATCCGCGTTAGGTTCGAAATCACTTAAGTCGTCTTCACTAGCTTGATTGCTATCACTAGTGCTCATCAGTTCCAACTACTCAATCAACAGTACCACTGTGTGCCTCAGAACACAGTCAACTAACTACTGTATACTTTACTATACAGTCTATTTGATCCACTAATCAAGTTAACTACTTGATTACTACTGAACAACTATCCTTAGTTAATAATTACATTAGTCTTTTAACAATTTAAAACATGTTCATAACATTTCACATTGTTTACATTTAAACATTTAAGTCACATTGTTTACATTTAACATAAGTCATACATTTCATATTGTTTGAATCAAAAAAGTATTTGAACTATTTAACAACAAAATAATTATCTAAACAATTCACTGTTGCTGACCGAAGATAAAGAATGTCTTGTTGGCCAGATCCTTACGTAGCTTTTCATTCTCTTCAATCAATGTGGCGTTCCATTTTATTAAACCCTTATTATCGTTCATAAGGTCCTTTATCATCCTATCTTTATTCCTACACGACATATTATCTATACATCTAAATTTTTCGACAGCACTATTAAAACTATTTACTCGTTTCCTATAATTTCTCCGAGATTTATACAGTAGTATCTTTCGCTTCTTGTAGTTCGGCCAATGATTGACTGTTGAGGTTCACCACTGATTGACGGCTTAGGTTCCTCTTTACTGATCTCTATAGTCTGCTCTTCCACTTCTATGTTCACGTTACTGTTTCCCTGGTCGTTTGTGTCCTCTTACGGCATTTCTACAGCATCACATATCATATTCCATTCGTCATCAATACACATTTCATTTAAAATTGACTCATTTGTAACGTCCATTTATTATATCTTTCTACTTTCTTAAGCTTCAGTTTATCTTCGGTGTTTAAGTGCACACCTCCAAGCCCTTAGATATACACCACCTCTGGTCAGTAAGTCGAAACCGTTTGTCTTCACCACTACCTCCACTACCCATTCGCTGACAGCCCGATTATCGCCAATGTTTCTACAAACACTCCTGATTCGTAATCTCTACAAACTACTACCTCCGCTAATAACAGCGTCACTATAACTCGAAAACCAATTTACGTCGCTTTAATTGACCTCTATCGCCACCTCCACTGCTAGTTTATCCACTAGTTTATCTACACCGACTGACAGGCAGACCCTATGACACGCTGACCGATTGACACACAGACCGATTGACACGCAGACCGATTGACACGCAGACCGATTTACACGCAGACCGATTGACACGCAGACCGATTGACAAGCTGGTGCCACACCCAACCTTATAGGCTACCACTAATACTGTCTGAAACCTTTACCTCCGATCCAACAGCTATTATTGTTACCACTTCTACCACCACCACTGATACAGTAACCGAATCCCAATAATAATTATGCTTAAAAGCCGCCACCGCTACTACCGTTTACCGATTCCTGTTTACTCACTAACACCCACCAACAATTATCTCTATTTTACCGCCAACTATCATACACCACACCCCGTCAAATTAATTCAATAAGTGTTCGCCGTATAAAAAATACAGTCAATTAATAAATATGCCACCTCTTATCGCCAACAGTTCCAAAAAAATATTCAAAAAAATACCACCGAAGGCGCGGACGCCATTTTATGGACACAAACTGAATTCAAGTTCAAAATTTTAATTGCGTTTCAATTCACTTCTAAAACCAGAATGATATTGCTATCATTCTCTCATATATTTTACATTCAAATTCAAACCCATTTATTTAACAATTCATATCCTTTTCACTACATTATTACAAAGTATTGATAGTTAGCTTAATTCATAACATTGACTGAAAACAAATCATAAACAAATTCCTAATGTCTATAATATTATTATTTTATGGTAAGATTTTATAGGTTCAAAAATTAAAGTTTTATCTTGCAATATTCGATTGTGCTCTTAAATATTTCATTTAACGCAAAATTACATATCATAAACGACAGCCGGTTAGTGCTTTGTCGGCTTTTAACGATTTCACATAATTAAATAATAAATGGTTTAGTAATTAATAGAGATCGGAATTCGGAGACAAAATTTACAACAATTTGGGAAAATAAAAGGAGACACAATTTTACTTGAAAAGGAGACAAATGGAGACATTATATTTTAAAATTTAATTCATTTTTCCCTTTCATAATTTAAAAAATGCATTAGACTTTTACAGTGACTTTTTAGTATAAAACATTGAAAAAATATGTTTCTAAAAATATTTCGGCCATTTATGGGCATATTTTATATCAAATTTCTGGCAATAGGAAACAAAAATATATTTTTCGAGAGATATGGGGACATGACTTCGAAACGGAGACAATTGTTTACTTT
>JAQIVF010001582.1:0-13524 GCA_034698365.1 Steganacarus magnus | reverse complement strand
CACATATTCTAATCTCCTGGTTATAGTTATGTCCAGAAAGAAAAGGAATTTTCCTGAATTTTTCGTCTCTACTAATAAGTATTCTAATACAAAGATAGCGTTCAAAGCGCAAACCAGTAGCAGAATAACGTTAACACAATTGTGATTCAGTATTGACAATTTTGGATATAAATACTAAATTTAATGAAATTTAAGTTCTCTCTAACATACTAAATACTAACATAGCTTTAAGTTATACCTGTTATATCTTTTTAAAAAGATTTGAACTTATGGAATGAACTTACACAATGCAATCAATAATTTGTTTTCGTAAGAATATGAAGCCATTATTCTCACTTATTTAGAAAAGTTATCAGAATATTAGATTAGATTAGATTAAATCAAATTAATTTCAGCCAAATCAAATCAAATTAATTAATTAGAAAAAATAATGTATTTATTTGCAGCGTTTTTATACTGGATAAAACGTTATTAGAAACAAAAGATGCATTTTGTAAGTTAATACTCTTTAATTAAATTTTTATTATATTAATAAAATGTTTTAGAAAAATAAAAAGCAATATCAAATGTCACTGTAATAAAATTCTAAAACTAAAATTGATTTTTTTATTAACTTTGTCCTAAACTTACTATTGTTATTTAAACAATAAGTTAATGGATTGCCGTCAGTGATATTTTTTATGTAATTTAAAAGCTAATGGATTAAAAAATAATACAATATAATAGTTTCGAATCTCGTAATTAAAAACTATAATTACACCATCGATTGTTATTATTTCTTTTACATTTTTAATTGTTTAAATTCAATAACACGTTCTTTTGTGTTGCTTCGTATGAACTTTATTGCAAAAAAACAAACAAGTTTACAAGTTCGTCGTAATTCTTATTTAAAAAGTTTGTTTTCAGAATTCTTTTTATTAAAAAACGCATTCTGCGGAGAATCACATGAATTTGTTTTCGTAGACTTCAGCTTCTGACCAAAGCAACCATATCGTACTCTAGAAGGGAACCAAATATAAGTTAACTTCTATCTTATAGTACAGAATATACAAAAGTTAATTTTAAAATATTCATGCATACTTCACTCGTGCATTCAAATTATAATTATCTATAAAATTTAATACAATGAATGTAGTGCTACTGTTTTGGTGAAACTAAAAAACTCTTTATATTTTTGGTCAAAAATTTAATGTTGAAAATGAAGTTGCTTTTGTTAGCATAAATGTCACGTCGGATTATACGAATATGTTATAATCATCTTAAGTTTTATTTTTTATTAAAAAAGGATACATAAAATTCTGAAATTATCTACTTTATGACAAATATATTATCTGAAAATCCATAATCCTATTATTAATTCAAAATTTATCAAATGGTTTAAATATTAAAGAATTTTACGGGAATGGCTTATTCTTACAATATCTTTAATACTAAGACGGAGGAAAAAATTCATACATAAAAATTGATTTAATAGAGAAATAAAAAAGCTGTGTGAAATGCAGATTTGTATGTACTCTTCTTATACATTCACTTTGAAATGATCTAATATTTATGAAATATAACAAAATGGAAAAAGTGCAGTAAAATTATTAAATGCGTACACAAAAGCATATTTTGATGATTTTAAGTGATAGCATTGTAAGAAAATATTTTTACCAAAAAAATAAAAAACCCATTTAACTGACTGAATGAATGCAAACCGAATCAATATTTTTTTAAATTTATTGTTTATATGTTTAATGTGAAATGTTTGTCGGGTGATCCCATGGGCATGCGGTAGTAAATAATGAGTGGAAGGGAATGATAAAAAGAAATGATATGACTTAAGACTTACGTTACATATATGAGCAAAATTTTCCATTCATTTTTGTTATTGGTATAACTTTTACAGTCCAATAATCAAATTTATCTGTCTTATACGTTGAAAAATGTAAGTTAATCTATTTCCAAGTAATATAAGGGTACATATTAATGCTTCTGACTGTGACATCTTTATTAACATAAACTAATAAAACTGAAATCCGTCAACATCTATATTATACTATGGTATATATATATATAATTTTGTTTTCTTCATCAATTTTTTTCTTTATCTCTATCTTTTTTCGATTTTGTTTTCTTTAATGTCTAATATTTTATATTCAGAGTTCACTCTGGAAATTTATATTACGCGTAAAATAGTTATATTTTTTCAAGTTTTTTTTGAGAAATTTATAAGATATCGTTTTGACGTTCTTACGGTTACACTCATCATCAAAGTAATATATATTTTTACATTTTTTTAATATCTCAATTAATACCTTCTAACTAATGTTATTGCTAATACTAACGCCAACCAGCGCTACAAACGAAGAATATTCTGGATTTTTTGTCATAAAAGTTCAAACGATAAGAGTCCCAATATTCAATTTATTAAAGACTAAGTGGTGCTTTACATTCCTCAATACACAATAGCTTTTTTATGGTGTTCTTGCACACGATATTTAGATTACAGCCAATTTGTTTTACGCAATTGCGCTATTTATTGTTACTTAAGTTAAAAATATAAATGTGATGCTGGATAAAGTGCATCGCGGAGTGCATTAGAAGAGTGAGTGAAGGGCAGACAAAGTTCAAGTTCATTCGTGTATCTTTTCTCGAACACTAACACTCTTCCATATACTGTATATCGAAAGTAACTTCTTTTTAAAATAACATTATTAACTCTACGGTTAGTTTAATAATTTAGAATTAATGGTTGCGTTTATCAAACCTGAACCAAACATAATACAATATGACAAGACTTTATTAAAGCAACACATACTGTGCGCGCTATCAAAAGCGTCCGTGCAATGCATGCCAATAAAAGCGCTCATATATTGGTTTTATTTCTCTATTGAATTAACTTAAATTAGTTTATGTGTTATTCGAATGCGGCCTATTGTTGCCTAAAAAGGCTCTTCTAAGACTATTACCCTAACAAAGACTTATGCAAACAGGAAATGTAATTTCCTTCCGATTTCGCATTATACACCAAATATTCAATTTAAAAAATTCAAACTTCTCTATATTGAAAAATTCTTAATCGATCTTTAAAAAGCAAATTTTTTGAATGTTCGCAACAGAAATATTTTTGAAATTTTATCCGTGAAATACAAGATAATAATCATAGTGGTTGTGCGTACGTTTGCCGACGCAGCGAAGACTGCAGTGGTACTCTTTTTTCTCTTTTTTTCGATTTCTTTTATTGTTTTGATTCACAAATACACGCAGTCTCTGGGGTGTCGGACAAAGTACACGCAGTTGTAATACAGTAATAATTATATCTACTAATACTACTAACGAGACTTACCCGTCATGTGTAATAAATTTACCTTTAAATTAAACTAACATTTTTATTAATAAAGTATAATCTAAAAAAAACTATTTATTTTCAAAATGCCAAATAATAAAAATAAAAATAAATTAAACTAGAAAATATAGTTTTATAATTTATAGTATATATATATAATATATAATTTATAGTATATATATAATATATGAAATATATATATATATGTTTTGTTTATTTATTATTAATAATATATTTGTTTGTATTTATGTACTGAATATTTTATTTACAATTTAGTGGAGAGTGTATTATGACGACCAAGCGATAAACTTTTAATTGATGCGCTGTAATAAACGGTGGCCTTTAATCGATATGTTTGCTGGCGATTGAGTCTTCGTTTACGGCTAAAGCAACCAAACAAGTATTTATTGAAATGAGATCGAAATTTGCCGCTTATTAGGAAGAGCTTTAATTTAGAGTAAAATAATTAGCTGTTTATTTTGATCTTTTACGCGTCATTAACTAATTTATAATTGATACTTACCGTTACTGGATTGAGACAGCTGTTAGTGAACGATAAACAGTACCCTAATGAACGATAATGAACACAGATATTAACTCTTATGATATTTAATTTTTTTTAGTTTAAAATTTTAGATTAAACATTTTTTGGAATGGTTTCATTTTTCTAAATGTGTATTATTTTATTTTATTTTTAGGTTTTTATTTTCACTATTTTTCCATTATTATCTACTTATACTGTAAGCTTTCTTTTGTCAGATAAAAGAGCAAAATGTGATTTTGAATCCGTTATTCTCTTTATATTTCAGGTTAAAATACTTATAATGAGCTATAAGTCGTTTTAGCTTCAAATCGCATGAGAGTAAAAAAGCATTTAAAATTTTTCTTCGAAACTTAATACGAAAAAGAAAATTATAGAAATTTTCGTTGGAAGTCAAGTTTGTTACATAATGGGATTATATTTTGCAACAAAAATTTGCCCCATTTATTTATTGTGGTACACATATGATTGCGCAATAAGCAGATATATATTATTGCTCAATAAGAATATTACTTAATGATTAAGGTAGATATAATTTACTTCACAATGGGCTAAGTAAATATAACATATGATAATTTATGAAGTGGCTGTCATGAGTGAAACGTTAACAATAACTTAAATAAAACGTTACTTAAGTTTTATTAATATTAGATCGTAATGCGCTGAATATATTACGTTTCCTGCACTGTTCAGAGAATAAAGAGGCTATAAATTATCGCATAATTAAATATTTATTTAAAAGTAAGCTATTAATACGCCGAGAAAGAGCAAAGGTGTAGTTTAAAGTGTGTTAAAGTAACATAAAAATTTTAAAAATTAGGTGCGAAAACAGCTGCAGTTGAGAAATTTACGCACAAGAGATAATCAAGAAAAAGAGATGTGCACAGCATCCTTAAGCGCTAATAAATTGCGTGCTTTGTTATCTTATTTTTATTTTGTATGTATTTATTGTATTTTAGTTGTTTTATGTGTCATTAAAACATCGTTTTATCTTAAAAATCATTACAAAACTAACAATTGTGAAAAGATTCGCTATTTTTTGATTTATCACAGTAGATGAAGCAGCGAAGTGGTCTGAAAAGAGCCATTAAAATAAAAGAGCAGAGACTAATATTTAGCCGGAATTACTTTATTCGGATTATTTTTTTATCCGCAACATTCTGTTTAGTTTTGTTTGATTCTTAATATTAAAATTAATGGTTAAAAGCTACTATAATTTAATGTTACAACAAAGAAAAAATTATTAATGAATGAATTAATACTTTGCAAACAAAAAATTTAATCCATAATTGAAATGATGGCCATTGACTTTTAATATGCTGCTAATGATATAATTAGAAAGTATTTAGGAAATTCGCTCTCAGCTATTCGCAGCAAATTTTATGCATTTTTATCTAATCATTATTTAATAGAGTTCAGAACAAGATAAGTTATATCTAATATATCTACTAAATTTCTCTTATATTAATTCAGGTTAATGGCTACTTTTATTTAGCCAGTAATGGTAATCCTAGCAAAAATAAATAGATGTGCGCTCACGAGTCAGTATAAAAGTAATACAATAAATGTTAAATGTTGTATTAAGTTTTAATCTATATATTTTGCTTTATAGTTTTTTTTCTTAAAATTTTATTACTTATATCTGAAAAAAACTGGCATTTCTGATGGTTATAACAAATGTTATGTACAGAGAATGTAGAAAGACATTGAGTCGAAATGTCTATCTATAAAAAGACTTTTATATACTGTTTACACTGTATATAAGCTAACAAGTAAGTCAAGTCACAAGCAACGCACTGACCGCTGTGATGTGATGCGATGCGATGCGATATTATGACCATAAAATGCAATAATTTTCATTACTAATGCATTATTATATAAAGTACACACACAAACGCTTGCGCGCGTGTTTATTATTTGAGTAATGTATGTGTCGATTGGTAATATAAGCCCAGTCGATAACTTATGGTAATTTTCCCATAGGGTTTCTTGTCATTAGTAAAATTAAATGCATATATTAGATATCATTTGATTATTAGGAAAAATGTGGCGATTTTGAATAATTATTAAACTTCAATACGACGTGATTTATAAGGTAATCGTCCATAGAAACAGTAACTATTTTTAGTCAAAAGTTTTACTGAATTATATAGAGATTTATAGTGTAATTAAGATGTTATTCATAGAAAACAGTGCTTCACTGATATTAAGACATGAAATAATGACGAAAAATTGATTGTGTGTCATTAAAGCGAAATATATACTGCACTTCTGGTGCGATAAACATTGCGAAATATATTTTTTATTGAAATAAAATTGTATGATTATTTACTTAAAATATATGATTATGTTTATTTTTTTAGCGTAACAGATTTAAACAAAATTTATGGGCAAATGGAGAGAAAAAAATTATCAATACCTAACTTTACTTCAAGCAATGTAATAAAGAATGCGATTATATTTACAAGGATATTAGATTTTTATTAATATATTAAATTATATGCGATATTATTTGCACTAGAAATCTGCAATCGTTTTTCGGTATTTTAACGCGTCATATATTTCGGTGTATGGGTCAGTCTCCGGAGGATTTAACTGGATATTGACTTTATTTGATTAAAAAAACTAAACATTTTACTAACAGATTTCAATTTTACTGTTCATTGGTTAGTTTCGCAAATCTTTTTAAACCAATAAATTCAAATCAACCAAACCATAAATGTCTAAATTTATTTTTTTAAGGGAACTAACAAAACATCTAGAACTTACTTAAAATGCCAATATTCTAAGTTAATAACATTATATTTATTTTTGTTGTTCGGTAGAGGAAAAAAATTTTTCAATATCCAAATTTTGGTTGAATTCTTAAAAGAAAGACATTTTGTTATTCAAACAAGAATTGCGAAAAAAACCGGTGTCTGTGTATCGAAATCAAAAGATATAGATATTGAAAACATCCTGGAATTATAATGCAATTTTTATAGAAGCCCAAGGTTTTACCAAAACCATAATATAAGATTTTTCAAGGATAGGTGATTAAAAAATCGCATATTTTAATTAAAATATTTTTCGTCAAACGTATTAAAACAGGTTAAGTATCAATACATTATAGGATAGTGAAATTGCAAAAATGTATTTTTCGTTCCCATCTCTATAATCAGCGTTTAGGCAAAATTCAAATATATATAAATTCATATCACCAATAGGTAGTAATTATTAAATTAAGTTGACATTTTAATGATAAATTTTTCAAAAGTATTCCCTTAGTATAAACTTAGTATAATCTTTTTTTGTACATTTTTGTAATTTAATTTGCTTTGAAGCAAATTCTTTGAAACGTTGATTTAAAAGAAACATGAGTTCAAGATTATGCAGTTGAGTTTTATCAAGTTTCAGCAGTTGTAATATCAAATGCGCTTTCTATATGTTTATCAGAATTAACAGGAAGTTAGAATAAAAAGATAGTTGAAGGATTAATTTATGATGGATTTAGAAAGTTTAGACGAAGTTAGCAAAGACTTAAATGTAAATTAGTTAACTAATAAATTACACATACTTTATTGATATCAAGATCTAATTAAATAATATTTTTAATGCGTAACCATTTTTATTACACAAATAAAAGTAATATCAATTCTTAAAATTGCCTATAAGTTCTAAGTTAAGAACAGTTATATAAGGCTATTTAACTTTCAAGATGCAAAGTTTTAAAAATTTCTGTACGTATTAAATAATAAGTGACATAATAATGAACACATGCCGTGTTTTTTTTGCATACTGCACTTGCACTGTACAATCGCATAAATTATTGAAAAATCCTGTACATTATGATAAACTGACCTCGAAATTTTTTTTAATTAGTCAAGAAATTCAAGAATATGGCTTTTATTTATTGAACGAGTTCGCAAAAATATTTCTTTTTACAACATTAATAAGTTAAAAAATAATAAAATTTTTATGCGCGTTAACTGTTGACTGAATTTCAATGAGGAGTCACTTTATGCACCGTAAATGTTTATTTTATGCAAAACAATTTTTTTAAAGTAATAATAAAAAAGTATTCTCCTCTGCTTTATAAATAGGTATTGAAAGATAATTTGTTGTCAAATGAATAATAACTCATTTAAAAAGCGACGACATTGTAAATCATAATAGACTAATTGCGCATAACTCATAACGTATTGAATAATGAGCAGCAATAATAGCGAGCAGTGCTTATATTATTTATTGCAACTGTTATGTTATTTTTATTATTAATAATCCAAGAGTATTCTAGAGATTCGGATAATTAATATTCTACACGGAAATATGGGCAGTATTGCGCGCATCGCTAAATACCTGTAATTTTTAATATATGCCAAAACGAGTTGTAATTATCCATAGACTGTGGGAACGTATAGTAGAACCATAGCATGAAAACTAATGTTTGAGATAAGAAAGTTTAAGAGATAATCAATGGTCACATTTAATATTAATAGGCGTTTAAAAGCATAATAAAAGATTTCGTTACTGTGATTGGGAAAGAAGCAAATGGCGAATATGATAGCTAATGCAAATACCATTTTTGCCACTTTAGTTCTTAATGCAATATGTTTATAATGGTTTACATTAAGACCGATAACTTGACGAGAACTTATCACTAAACGTCTAGCCATAAGAGCGTATAAAGATCCGATTGCCATTAATGGAATGACATAGAAGATAATAAACTTTAGTAATACAATCAATTTTGGGTACCATTGGCCCAAATCTTGAGGAAACGGATAGCAAACGTTGATATGTGTGCTGTCACTAATATTAAATGTCAATATATGTGAATTGTAAGCTCCAGGAATAGCAAAGGCTATCGACACTGTCCACAATCCAATCACAACAGGAATTGTCATTTTCTTGGAACAGTTATCTTTAACTTTATGAAAAGGCATAGAGATCGCCAAATAACGGTCGACTGATAGTACGCTTAAAGCTAATACCGTCACACCAAGAGAAACATCTCTCATGAATTCACTTAACTTACAGATAAATTCACCGAAAGGCCAACTTTCAATTGTGTAGATGAGACTAATAAACGGAACAGTGCCCACAATAACGAGCAAATCTCCGACTGCCAGACATAAAATGAATGTGTTCGGCAAGTTTCGCATCGATTTGTTGCGTATGAAAATATACACTAATGTACCATTTCCTACCAAACCAACCACGAATATTAACGCGAATATTGACGGCACTATATATGTCTCGGGCCTTTGAGAGTATGGCACATAATTATCGGATATCTGGTGATCAGTACTTAAATTGTAACTTTCAATGTTATTGTTCAGGTAGTGGTCGTACGAGTCCTGTAGTTTCATGAAAGTTCCGACGATTACGCTTTTCAATTTGGTGGCATCATCTTCGTCATCGATATAGCGATTTGTATCTATACTTGTTTTCTCAAAACTTGTTTCATTCATTTCACTCATTTTGGAATTTCTTTGAAGAGTATTATTTCATTTAAAAAAAGTTAAGTAATAACAGCATTTAGTAGTGATTATCGCAATATATAACTTTTTTTTCGTTTAGTCAACTTTTGAAAGTATTTCATTGTTTTTTTTAATATTATTAATTAAGCTCTAAACTTGTCAGAACACAGCAATCAGTGATGTTGTAAACCGAATATAACATATTCATAGTGATGTGCCTTTATATTTATCACTGCTTTTTGTTGTGCACACTCTCTTTCTCTCTCACTTTATCACTCGCTCTCACTGTCTCTCACTGCTCAGTGTTGAGTAAAATCACTTATTCTGCGCAATACACCATGCATTTAAAGAAGCTATTTATTGCCAATTACTTATAAGCTTAAAGTTAAATATTGTTTTACACGTGCAGTAAACAACATATACAGTCGAACCTATGGCAAGGAATAAACATTTTTTGCTGAAGAGTAAGCGCAAAATAGTAATCATTGATCAGAGCGTCTATATGTCTGTATGACATTTGTCTTTCACTTTTTGTTGAATCAACTTTTTTCAGACACTTTTCATCTGTTTATGAGCTTACATTCCGAATTCACTGAAAACATTAATCTAATTTTCAATAATAGGAAATTCTCCGCTGTTTTGATAATGTTTGTCGCAATTTACTATCTGTTAAAATCAGTTATCTCTTCTTAACAAAAACACCGTTTAAATTATATTTTTTTTAAAAAGTAAAACTTTAACTTTCATTAAATTTATTTGGTTTACGTCTATAACTCTTACCCACGAATTAGAGACAACAGTCATTAGCATGATTCGCCTTATTTTTAGTGAAAACCAGTTTTTCATGGTTTCACTAACTAACCATCTTGAGAAAACAAGTCATTATTTGTAATTGCAGCCACACGTTATAGAAGGGTTGTCACGATTTCCACTAATGACACAAATTACGCATTGGAATGTCACCGCCAGTCATATAATGTCTACGGCTGCAAATATTTGTTTTAATTCCTTGTGGCGCATATCAAATTGAATGTTACATTTTTTACTTTCACTTGTAAATAATGTTGAATTTATTAATACTCGTTATTATTAAAGTATTATTATTAAACTCGATATTAGTATTAGAGTTCAATTCCAATGATGTAGCATTAGGTAAATTAATTAGTTATTTGATATTACGATTAATTTTTATGAAATAGATTACATTTAATAAATAATATGCATTAATTAAAGCCATTTGTCATATATAAATATTGCAGCAGAAATAGTAGTTTAGTGTGTCATTTATGTCATAAATTACAATATTTAAGAGCTCTGAATTATATAATAACATTGTTATTTGTCTCACCGGTGTTTTGATAATCTTTTAAAAAATAAACTTTGGTTACAATGGGTCAAGCAGTGAATTAAGTACAGAATTAAAAGGGATTATCATTAACAAGAGAATGCTGTGATTATTTTACAAGATGCCGTAGGAATAAATATAGTAACCTATAAAAAGATATTCTTGTTAGCGTGAACTCGAAAGATAGTTTCAGTACAGATGTAGTGCTGAAAAACAAGTGTTAAGATAGCGGTAAGAAAGATGACCAGGTATTACAGGATGTAATTTAGCGATCATTGTTAGCGAATAGTTAGTTTGAGTATGCGGTTTCACAATAAAACTTCCAATGAATATGTAGAGGATTTTTTTATTAAATCGAATTATGATGAATTATATATTTGTCGTAAATTTATTAACGATTCAAACGTGACTTTATAATTACGGTTATTGCGAGAATTCGCTGGAGGGAGAGAAAAAATTACTACATAAATAAATAATAATTGAGGGACACTGCATACTCAAGGAAATTAAAAGAAGTAGATAATGAAAATAAGAAAGAGAATAACATAGCAGAAAAAAATCTGTATTGAGAATCGTCACAGATATTTATCATCACTGGTGTGTCGTCGAAAATAGTGTGTACAACAATATATTGATTTTTAATGCAAAGGCATCGGTGACTGGTATGTACTGGTATGGCTATTAAACAAACCCACATCGGATTACATAACAAAATAAATTGTTATTTCGGTATTTTCGCAGTATTTTAGTTTATGAATATTATTAGTATTAAAGTCACACCATTTTTTTTGTATCTCAAGTGTTACTTAGAAAAATCGCTTCTAATGTTTGCCTAAAGTCTGAACTAAAAAAAGTGACCGCATATTTCCTTATATTGATTTTTGTAAGTTATATCAAATTTTGTTATGTTCTTTATAATGATACTATTGTGTTTTTTTTGTAAAGTTTGCAAATCAAATAAATTGTTTCTTCAGAATTGTTTTTTATGCTAACACGCGCACACACCATAAAATATTATTAAAACTTTTAGTCAAATTTCCTTTTAAATTGAGATAAATGGCGTAATAATTATATTTACAGTGGGAATAATGCCAGTCAACTCAGTGAAAAATTTTGCCACTTTTTTACAGTTTATGCGTTTCTTAAATATGTACTTAAATTATAACTAAGCGTTTATTTAAAATAACAACAAAAAATATGATAAAAAGATAAAAAACAATGATTAACATTTTGATTCACATGTGTAAAAGGCAACTATTATTGAAAGCATACATTTTAATGAAGCTTTATAATCAACAAATTAAAGTTTTAATTCATTAGAAATTTTTTGTCTAACAAATAACCAGAATATACATGTATAACAACGCCGCTTATATTATAATTACTCGCTATTTATTTGATAACATTTGCTGATAAGAATCACGTAGAGACTCGTTGTCTTTCAATTACAGTAATATAAAACAGTTTTTTATTGTGTTAGTAATGCTTTTCAAATAGCATTACTAACCTTTGATAAAAATAAGTATAATAATAAATTTCTCAAAATTTTTTACACCTACACTTAAAACATTTTTTATTCACTTTGTTAACAATTGTGTGGATGTCTTTTACTATCAATATTTTAATATTTTATTGTTCTATTTTCAAACAAAATTTCGTTACAAAGTTAGTTATTTACATAAAGTAAATATTTAAAATTAGTTTTCAAAAGTTTTTTTCCCTAATATCTATGTCTTACGGAATTGATAACTTTCTCTTTTAAAACTACAAAAAAAATTATCAAATTTTTTTTGCTCAATCGAACCTATAGTTGCAAAATATTTTTTAACGATATTTTCAACAAAAAAATAAACTAGTTTTAATGTGACGAAAATCGAATTATAGTCACTCTTATGACAGATTTCAGACGTTACGCAATTGGCGTTCGATTACGTCCGTTCATATCTTTGATGCTTTGTGTCGCAATTCGCGAGTAACGTAATCATCAAACGATCAACTGGTTATAAAGTATAAAAAATATTTTCTACTATTTACGCAAAAGAATAAAATGATTTATTTCTAAAATTAACAAATTTCGAGAATAATTTATATCAGAGAGAAATAATTGAGCACACATTAACGCCAATTATTTCTAAGTGCACGTGAAAAATGACAGATTTTTATAATTAACATTTAGATTTTATTGCATTTTTCCTATTCTTTCACAAAATGAAAGATTAAATTTTTAATTAATAATTTTTTTTGCAATACAAACATGAATTTATTTGAAAATGTCAATATTAATTATTAATTTAAAAATACAGGATATTTTCGAGTTTATTTTAAATTTATTTAATATAAAATATCGAAAATCAATTTGTGTGGGATAACACTAAAATTAATTATTTATAACTTATAAATAACTAATTTTAGTGTCATCCCACACTAAGGATAGTAAATTCCGGGACTAAAAACTGGTAAAACGGAATCGGGAGCCAAAAGTGAATGAAAAGCGGGAACAGTTCCGAGAAAAAAGATTTATTATAGATTCTAAACAAAATACATTTTTTGTAGCTTAAAATGTTTGAAATTGTTTATCTTACAACAATAACTTTATGTTAGTTTCACTCTTTTATTGGTTAAACTGAATTTGAGTGCATTTATAACTTTAGGCACTCAGTTAATATTAGTTTTCTCGTTTTACTATTAAGATTTTGTAAAACGCGAACTTCCTTAAAATAATGTTCAATTTTAATAAAATTAAACAAACCGAGAAAAGAGCGGGACAATATAATCACTTTTATTTTATTGGTTTTTAATAGTAGATGTTATTTTATAAATCTCCCGGTTGTGTAATCAAAGGAAA
>JAQIVF010001581.1:0-13526 GCA_034698365.1 Steganacarus magnus | reverse complement strand
CTTCCCACGTCCCACTTCCCACTTCCCACTTCCCACTTCCCACTTCCCACTTCCCACTTCCAATCCACTTCAATGAACTTGTTTAATTTTCCTTTTTAATAAATTAATTAAAAGCAATATTTATTTACAATACCAATTGTGTTATGCCTTTCAAACATTTATTTAAAAATTTTTAATGAAAAATTTTTATTTAAAAGCCTAATTGAATCTCAATTTCATTGATTAAAAATCTATTTTCATTTAACCTCTATAAATATTTTGTATATAATTTAATGAATCAACGAATGTTTTAAAAAAGAAAATGCGTTAGATCATAAAAATTTTAAAACAAATATCATTTCAAAACTACATTTCAAAGTTAATTATTTTATAAAGATCTTACTATAATTTTAAAATTTTTTAAAGTATTAACGTTATGATATAGTTTAAAAAAAGAAATATTTATTCATCTCATTTTTAAAGAAATTAAAATCAGAACTCGAAATCATATTAAGAATAATTATAATTTTTACTTTTTTGTTTTGTTTTATTTTGCATATAATTTATCGGACTTTAATCAAAATAATATTTATTTTCAATTAGCTTTCTATACAAACATTAATAAAATTAATAATATCCAAATACATAGTTTTTGCTTGCATAGAATATTTTGGTTTTTGCAAATTTGGCTGTATTATATCCACAATATTTTTAAATTCTGTTAAATTCTCATAAAACGATGTATTTACTTCATATATTTCTTGATAAATTTTTAGCTCATTTTCATTTACAGGAATTCCACATTCTTTAGTATCATACAATTCAGGTAATGTAAACATAAGTTCAGGTTTCCCATATGGACCTTGAATATATGTTTGCTTTCTAATAAAATGACTGTTCCATTCGTTCAAAAAATTATCTAGCTCATTTTGTATCAATTCCATGAAACAATATTGAAGGCAGACACAATGAATTATATTTGTATTATCGAATAAATTTTCATCAATCATTTCTTTAAACAAGTTCATATAAAATTGTAAAAGGGATTTTCTTAACTGTCCCCAAAACCATTCGATCCTTTGGTTTGAGGTACTTCTACCATACATATAACTTTTTTCCCCAGCAAGACTTTTAGTGTGACCAGACCTTATAGATGGATGAACTCCACTTAATATTGAGTTTTCATTCCCTGCATCACTTCTTATTATTTTTGGAATAATTTTTAATCTTTGAAGAGCATTTAAGTAATATGATGTAATAAAATAAGGATCATTATTTGTTTTTCCAACCTTTATTAAACAATAACAAATTAAATCATTTTTTTCAATTATCAAATATGATTGTTTTTTAATAAATTATAAAAGAATATGATTTATGTTTTATTCAAAGTTTAAAAAACTAGATATTTCTTCTAATTAAAATTAATTCGTTTATTTAAAAGCATAAACTGAATTCAATATTGAAAATGAAATTTTAATATATTTCATTTAATATTAAACAAGTTTTATCTTAGAATTTAAAATAAATAAAATTGAAACTGCATTAATCATTTTGTGATAATCATCTTAGTTTTGTGATTATAATGTATTAAAATAGTATATAATTAAACTTTGTAAAAATTCCGTTATCATTTTAGTTATAGATATTTTATTGATTTATCTTGTATTATTTAATTTTTAAATATTTTTAAAGATTTTAAGAGGTAAAAAAGTTATTTAATGTTCAAATTTTATTTTTAAAAATTACCTTTAGCCAGATTAAGTATCGACTATACCCATCATATTCTCCATGAATAGGAAAACCATTAGGTTTGAGTTTATCGTTGCCGTCAATATGCCAAATGTGATTTGGACCTGAGACTGAGTATGTACGACTTTTAAATTTTTTCGCTGTTCGAGTTTCAACACCTTCAGGATCAATTTGCCTGAGAAGCATCATAACAGTATCTCGAGTAACATTTAGTTTGTAAGTCATTTTTAATTTAGTCCATAATGCTCTATAACCGAGCATTTCTCCACTGTTATTGCATTCAATATAAATTGCTGAAATAATTCTTTCTAAAGAAGACTGATTTTTATATTTTCTAAGTCCTAAACGTTTTATTCTTCTTTTTAAAGTAGAAAAACTCATGTGAATATTATGTTTAATTGAAAGAGCAGCTAAAATGTCTAATAATTTATAACTTTTTGAATGATATTCTACAATTAATTCATCCATTTTTAACAAAAACTTTTATGAGTATTATTGTCGATATGTTATTTTCATTCATTACAATCGTATGTAAATAACAAATATTTTATTTAATTTTTCTATAGTTAAAAAGAAACTAAAATATTAAGATAATAAAGTATATATTTTTCTTATAATTTTTTGTTAAAATTAATTATTTTAAATATTCTTTATTAATTTTTATTATTAAACTTAAACTTAATATTTATTGAATCTTTAAACAAATATCAAATAATTTAAACATATTCAAGTTTACGTACATTTGCACACTTTAATAAAAGTCAAATAATAATCTTTTAATGAACACAAAATGATATAAACTTATGTTATAATTAAAAAATGATAATTTTCAGTACTTTGTTATTTAGAATAACTTAATTTTAATTTAATTTACTAATAAAATACTGATAAACAAAATTAAATTAAATGAGAAATTAGTTAAGCTGAAAATAATTGTTTTGACTGAATGCTTACATTTGAACATAAATTTAACAATCTTTTGCAAATAAATTGATATAGTAATAGGCGCCGCGGTGTCCATTCAATTGCCGACTTGTCAAAGAAGCATCGATACTTATATAGAAACAAAGTTGTTTTTGCACAGTGAATAAAATAAATGATTTAATATTATAAGCAAAATAAAAAAATGTATTAGAGGAACAAAAAATTATTTAAATATATTTGGGGATTTAAAATGCATTTCATATTCTATATAATGGGAAAAATAATATCTTTTTAGGTTTCTTAATTTTGTGTCTCTATTCTATTTTAGAATATATCGCTCTCTTATAAAATGTATTCAAATGTATTTTTTTTTAATTTAAGCATTCATTGAAAAGGGAATAGTTTTGTGAACAGTGCATTAAATGTCAAATAATATTTAAATTATGTTGTATAATACAAACTTAAAATTTATTTTATGAAATTATAATGAATTATTAAGTGATAATTAATATAATATTAAAAAATAAATTGTGTTAAAATATTCATAAATATTAAAAAAATCTATAAAATAATTTATTTTAATGTTTATTGTAGTTTTTTTCTTCAATAATATAAAAAACAAATAAAAAATATGCAATGTGTAATTTGTGCTATATTTAAAAATGTTTAATTCTAAAAATACAAAAGAATTTTTGAATTAATTTAAATGATTAAATTATGTGTTAAAATTGTTTTACTCAGTCTGAATTAAAAGAAAGATAATTGTTTAAACGGTTTAAAATGAGCGAAACTATAATGGAAATCAGTGAAATAAAAGTGACTGATAAAAATGAAAATATATCATATTTATTTTCCTTGCAAACGGATAAAACATTATCATTTCCAACAATTAAAAACTTATTTAAGAATATTATTAACTTACAAACGGAGTCAGGTTTGATATTAAATATTGTTGACAAAATTTATGCACCACATGGAAAATGGGATATAAGTGAAATTTTTGTGATTAATAGTAATCCTACTTTTTCAACAATTGAACTAAATGAAGGTCTGAAATTTTCTTACAATTAAAAATTTAGTATTTAGTATTTTTTAAATTTAGAGATTAAATTAAATTATATTTTTTAAAATATTTTAGACATAAAAAACAAAATTAAGCAGCAAGTACTTATGTTCAGGAAAAGTAGTTCAATTAAAAAAGGAGAATTTAGTAAAAGAAAAAAATCAGAGGAATCAGTAATATAAAATATTAAAATAGTTTCTAAACCATATTTTATATTTTTTAAACTATCATTTAAATATCATGAAAAATCTAAAGAAATTAATGTAAAAATTGGATGGAAAAACTGTGAATTCAAAAATAATATCAAAAACTTTGTACAAGTCAAAAATGAAGAGGGAGGTGTTTTGTGCTGCTGCATGAAGCACTAAAAGTAAACGTAGTATAATAGTATTTAAAGTTCATTCCATATGGTGAGTCTCAACTATTTTGATTCTACAAATTATTAATGTTAAACGCATCAAATATAAACGACAATTAAAATGTTTGAAAGGTTTATTTTGCCTGTTGGCATGTCAATCAAACGCTTAAAAATATACGCTATTATCTTTGCTCTCATAAATTACCACTAAAATATGATATTTATTAATTTCTCTGTTCCATAACAACCCGCGTGACCACTATTTTCATGGTATTCTTTAAATATGATGTTTACCAAACACATTAGTATTACAAATCCTGAACAGAGTAAACAGCTATAAAATTTCAATCAATAAGGATTAGCAGTGTGATTGCGTTTTATCGTTTGGTAAATCTATACTCTAATATTTTGTGCTAACATGTTATAATCAGAGATGAGATATTTGGGATTTAACCATAACCATGAAAATTAGGGAAAATTTGCTATAACCACCAAATATAGCAAATCTAGCCCCTTCTTCCTGAGCTCCCCACCGAACAGTCGGACGCACCAACCAACTGACTGCGAGCGCACGCTTAAGACATACCAAGGAGTATTATTATTTCAGTGATTTGTTGACACATACACCGTTGGTCAAGTTGGTAGACGCTTCTTCCAGAGATTGCCACCGACGGCTCGGACGCACAAACCAACTAGCTGACTGTTAGAGCACGCTTAAGACATATCCAGGAGTCATTATTTCAGTGGTTTGTTGACACAGACACCATTGGCCAAATTGGCGGATCCTACCTACAGAGATCGCCACCAACCAGTGGAAAGCAAGTGTTGCTTACACAGACAACTAAGATCACCACTAAATGCGACATATTCATAGAGGATTCACTCTCATAAATAATGTTAGATTTGTGTTAAAATTATTTTAATAACTGTTAATTTTGCGCATTGTTGCCCTTAGTATTTTTATAACGTGTCAACTAATATGAAGTTGTCTCCTAATTTCAAAATATGCAGACTTCTTGGACTTAAGATTGCTGTGGACAGACAGACAGACAGACAAACAAACAAACAAACAAACAAACAAACAAACAAACAAACAAACAAACAAACAAACAAACACAAACAAACAAACGGACGGACGGACAGTGAAAAAAAGTGAGCTATCTAAAAAAATTAATTAATCTGAAAATACTGTTATATAAAATTTCATAAAAGTAAACATTTTTCATTGAAAAAGCCTCATATTTTGAAATTTTTTAACCAAACAAAGCCTTCTATCATGAAATTTTCGGACAAAAAAGCCTCATATATTGATACATCAATTAATAACTATTGTTTCGTACTTTATATACTGTTTTATTAGTCATTAATAGCTGTATCAAAATGTATTGCGCATAAAACAATATCTCTACAAGTATTGCCAACTAATATGTCTAGGACTGAACAAAAAATTGTAGTTTTGAAATTTGTCCCTGCAATAGAAAAGCTATAATAATAAGTGCTGTTGCTATTTTTTAAGTTGCTTTGTTTCCCCGTCTGCACAAGAGTGCGAATATATAGTCAGTTTTTATTTGTAATACTTATAAATTTTGCCTTTAGATTGACATCTTTGCAATCGGTAAAGTGTTATCTTAAACGGTGAGACATTATCGATTACCAATCTATAGGCAACATTTGTAAGTATTATCAATAAAAACTGACTATATTTACTTTATATTAGCACTCTGGCATGTAGAGTGTACTTAACTAGTGAGAGAGAGAGAGAAGAAATTATTTTCACAGATTTTTTGCATAAGCCTCTAGTTACTCAAGATGTACCTCAATAAATTAAAATAGATAGGTCTTCGAGGAAAAAACTATGCATATTTTGCGAGTAATTTATTGATATACGTTAACACCATTTCTTTGGTTAAGATGAGGTTTTAATAAAATAACTAGGGAGTCAATTTTTCCGGACTTTAAAGTGCCAAAATTGGTCGGGATTCGGGAGTTATAAAACATTAAATTCGGGAAATAAAATGAGAAATTCAGGACAAATTTTTAATTAAAAGTTACAAAAGTGAATTAAATTGAACGATATGAAACATCTTTAGATTTTAAATATTAAATCGTTATCTGTTTTCAGTATTTATATTGCGAGAAAGATCTTTCCACTTCATCCGATACAATCGGTGCATAAACAGTAGTTATCCTATGTTTAAAATCTGTTAAAGTAGTAAAATTTTCATTATTAGGATTTTTCATCAAACAATTAAGCAATTTTGTTTTCGCGTAAATATTAAGTTTTAGTAATGTTTCGTTTATAATGTTAACTTGTGTTCCAAATATTATAATTCTCTCTTTTAATTAAATAATTATTTAAGGCAAAAACTCAAATTCATTAATATCCAATAATTTTTCTTTTAATTTTATATTAACAATAACTTTTTTCAATTTCGACACTGCTTTTGAATCTAATTAACATTTAACATTTTTATAAATTCGCATATCTTTGAAAAATTTTCTCGATAATCAAGTGCAGTATTTAACCATGTCGACCATCTGGTTAGGACATGTTTTGGTGGTAATTTTAGATAAATAATATCTTAAAACAAATTATGTCTATATGATGACTTTAATAAAACCTTTTTCATATTTGATATTAATGCATTTACTTCAGTATTACTTTCTTGTATCTAAACACAACAACGATTTAAAGCATTTGTAATGCATGTTACGTGGCATAATTCGGGAAACATGTTATTTTCACCTTTTATATTTTCAAACGCTACTATTATGTTAGAAGCTTGATTTAGTTTAACTTCATCGAAACTTATTTCTCTCTTTACGCTCGTACACGTATTAATGAAAATTACTGAATGCGATTAATTTGTTCGCATACAGCTTGACAAAATCTATAATAATCGGTTGTTGTTTTGCTATCGATGTTAAGATGTGAAACCAAAAGTTTACGCGTTAGATGCTCAGTGAAGCAAAAAAAAAAGAGAAGACAGGTATCGAAATCGATTTGCGCTTTTTCGAAGAATGTTTTTCGGAATGTGATTCGAGGGCATCTCTTCGAACGACATCTATAGTTCCACTCTAAATAAAAATATATATTACATAAAAAAAATAAAATAAATTTTTAGCTCACTTTGTATTTCTATGAAATCAATGAGCTATTGGATTTGGGATGTCTGTCTGTCTGTCTGTCTGTCTGTCTGTCTGTGCGCACTTGATATGAGACTTTTTAATTAATAATTTAATTGCAAATCTATTGATCAAAGTGAACCCATTTATAATGTTCATTCTAGTTTTTATTAATTTCATATGTTGGTTTGTTTAAGCCCGCATAGTATGGTATTTATTTATTAATGTGTTTTTCTAAATATGACGTTATTGAAGGATGAATCAACTTAGATAAAGGAGTGCTAAAATTAAAATACTTTGATTAAGTAGATACGGATTAGGCTAACCAGTTGTCCAGTGCTATTCTAGTTCAAAATATAAAAATTTCACAGAATTTTGTTAGTCTCCAGTTTAAATCCAATTTAATTTTTTTGGTAAAATTCCAGTTTTCTTTCAAAATAATCTGATTCGGATTTTTATTAAATACCTGATTTAACAAAAGTTTTAGTTAATTCATTATAAAACTGATTTGAGTTGTTCATATCGTTAAATGAAATTTAAGAAAAAGTTTTGATTTTTGTTTATTTAATTCTTTATTCATATGATGAACAGCTGATTGAATGTATTCTTGTACTAGTAATTTCAAATATTTTTTGTTTTTCGATATGTTTTTTTCACAAAGTTTACGCTTTAGCACATCACAATCAGTAGAAAAGCTTTATTTTCACTTACAATTTTATAAAGTATTAATTTTAATTTTGTTTTAACTTTAGGCATCTTTATTTAAACAAAACTTCATAAAATAAGATATTATGTGTTTTAGATTTATAATGTGTTGCATCAAAAAAGTGGAAATCAGTAGTTTTTATAATATAGAGATTGAATCGGGAAATAAACGGTAAGTTCAAAATAAATATCAAATCCGGGAAAATCAGGAATCTATAATCTTATTTAAAAAAATTTGTATAGATATATTTTATTCCCGAATTTATCTTTAAATATTAGAGTCGTTATTATCCCGAAAAATTGACTCACTTGCCATCAGTATCTGAACAGCTGTTATCGATTTAAATATGTTTTTTCAAGAATTTTAACATTTTTTTATTAAATAATAATAATTTTGAAATTTCAGTAAAATTAAATTTAATTGTAACGGAATATTAATAAATCTGAAAAAACATTTTTTCCAATAATATTTTAACAGTCAACGCATTATTATAAACTTACAATTAAATTACCTATATTTTATTTAAATAAATAAATTTTGATTTCTTTTCAAATGCATAGTTATCATTATCAGATCATTATTTTCTCGCATACAATCAAATTTCAGTGATGTTTGTTCAGAGCGTAAAATATAAATATGCAAAACTTAATTGCATACAATATAAAATAGATGTATATACTATATATGTAGAGTTTTGAATATATATTTCACTTTAACAAAACTATATAATTATTTAAAGCGCCATTATTTAGTGAATTCAGTGATTTATTATACAATTCTTCAAAATCTACTGTTAATTTAAATAAACTTTTTAATTATTGTTAAATGCTTTTTTGCTATACTTATAATTAAATTAAACACTAATCTAAATTTATATGAAATTATAAATAGATTTAAATTGAGTTCTTGTTGTTTTTTCAAAGATAATGGATAACAAATTCTCAGTGACAACTGCACCGCAACGCAAAAGTTTCGCTTTTCGATCGTTAAAAGTGTGTTTAATTATTTTCCAAGTGTTGTGCTTTATTTGGTCGATTGTATTGATCGTATTGGCAGCGATCGCTTACGCTGTCGCCAAAGACCTGGACGACCCTGAAAAAACTCGTAACTCAAATCTAATTATATATATATTTAAATTTTTAGCTCACAAGTTCACTTAAACTGTCTGTTATTTATTTGTTTTCTTATATTATCTAAATTTATATAAAGGCTACGATGCTATAGTGGTTGGCATTGCTGGCAGCGTTACAATATTGATATCGATAATCGGTTTGGTTGGTTCGATCAAAGAGAAATTTGGCCTAACAATTGCTTTCGGGGTAATCTTGATTGCGGACGCAATTTGTGCTTTCGTTCTGCACAATCTATTGAATGGTTTGATCGAAATAGTCGTCGCTATAATTGGATTCAATTTTGCTTATCATATTAAAAAGGAAACTCGAAGCGTCATAAGTGTACCATAATTAATCTCCGAAACAATTATATGAATTATATTAAATTGTCTATTTGTCGCACACAAGACTATTCTGATACATACAGTATATAATTATATATCGAAAAAATAAATAGTTGGAAATTTTGCTGATTAAATTAAAATAAATATTTTATTTCTCTCACTACTACTCAGAAAAAATTTGTTTTACGATTTATTTAGATTCGCTATCTTTCATTTACTATTCATTTTATATGTTGAAGATATTCACGTTCAAAAATTAAAATCTGTTATATTTGTCTCTCTGTTAAATATGTTTAATTTCCTAATCGTATTCGAAAAATGCGGTATGAATTACAAACCTAACTGTCCAATAGTTTTACTGTAACAGGTGGTCATTAAGTGACCTAACATTTTGTCTTTAGTACATCAATTTTTATTTCACATATACATGACATTTTAAAATATATATGACAGCTTACAAATCAATTTAAAAATAAAATGAATTAAAAACACTAATTAACCCAATTCTTGATGAATAAAAGATCTGAGGTAAACATAATTTTCATTCCAATTTTAATAATTATGAACTAAGCGCTAATAAATCACACACACATAATAAAATAGCAGTATAGCATCATTACACTTATGATGAAAATATTTTACTCATTTAAATAAATAAATTTGATATATGTTCAAAAAAAGCATAGTCAATATTATCAGACCATTAAGTTCTCCCATTTAAGTTGACAGGGATGTTAGTTCAGCTTGAAATTCAATGAATGGCAAACTTGTTTACATAGATTCAGGTGCATTCTTCAATTTAAATTGTAAACGCAAAGTTTTAGTATTATGGTTAACTTTAAAAAAATTATAAACAATTATTGAACTCGTGGTTATTTAGTGATTTAAGTGATTTATACAACTTATTTTAAATCTACTCTTAATTTAGATAAAGGTTTTAATTACTATTGAATTACCTTTTCGCTATTTTGCATAATAGAAATACTAATAATTAATTTTAACTCTGACCTAAATTCATATGAAATTATAAATGGCTGAAAATAGTGTTCCTGTCTTTTTCCTAAGAAAATGAATAACAAATTCGCTGTTATAACTGCACCGCAACACAAATTTTTGTATTGTTTTTCGAGCGTTAAAAGTTTGTTTAATAATTTTCTAAGTGTTGTTCTTTATTTGGTCGATGGTATTATTAATATTTTTTGGCAGATATCGCTTTCTCTGTGGCCAAAGACCAGGACGACCATGAAAAAATTCGCAACTCAATTCTTATTATATATTTAAAATTTTTAGTTCAAAAGCTCACTTAAATAGACATTTATTTATGTGATCTTTCCTTTGATATTAACATATAGGCGACGGTGCTATTGTTGTTGTGATTGCTGGCAGTGTTATACTAATCGTATTGGTTGGTTCGATTAACGAGAAATTTGTACACATAATAACTTTCGGGATAATCATAGTTACACAGAGGTCAGGGTTGACCCCCCAAGAAAATCGGGAAACACTGACCCCCCCTAATGAAAAATCAAGATTTTTAAAAATTGTTGTTTAAAACCGATAAGTATTTGAGACCCCAATAATTTTTGAATAAAATAGGATAATTTTTTCGCTTAAATCTGGTGAGATTTGACCCTCACTATAATTTTCAGAATCTAGAGAGTTGACACCACCCTAGAGGTTCGGAGTATGTGTAAATATGGGGATAATGTTGAATGTGGACGCTATTTGCTTTCTTTATTCTCTATCTATTGAATGGTTTGATCTCTATAATCGCTGCTATCATTGCATTCAATTTTGCTTAACGTATTAAAAAGATTCTCCAAGAGGTATAAGTGTGCAATAATTTGTAAAATAAATCATATTATATGATAATTAATTTCAGAATATTATGAATTAATGACAATATTTTATTGTAAATTTGTCGCTCTAAAATATTCTGATATATACAATAAGTTATATCGTAAAAAAGTTTATAAAATTTTATTGATTAAGTATTCATAAATAATTTTTTCCTTAATATCTCAGAAAAACACGACCGAAATATTCATAATAGAGAACACTATCTTAAGAGACTTAAATTAGTATTGTTAGGATCGTGCAAAAAGTGTTTAAACGAAACAAAAAAAATCAATCAATATTTTATTTAAAATAATTATTCTTACTTGAGAATTAATATTTTGGCAGTGTTTTTCTTTATTAAAAATTAAAGATAATTATAATACATGAACACATATTTCGCAATGGCTTACTCCATTGCCTTTTTAATTCAAAATACGAATAATGCGTGTCTGATGCGATGCAAAAAATCTTTTATTTATTTTATTAAAAAATAGTTTAACCTGAAACCAAATTACAAAAGTTTCATATATAACTTCTAATAGAAGTTATCGCGTATTAGATCACATTTAAGGTATTATAATTCTTTATTTTATTTTATTTGTTAAAAATAAATTTAACGATTTCTGCGATTGTTATCTTTTATAAAATGACACGCCTCTACGACTTTTATGACTGCGTTCGGTATTCGGTGCCAATGCATTTCTGTCCATATGACTGCATAAATCTAGATTGCGATTCAAAGTTGAAATTTTCGATTTCGCACAAATCATTCATACAATGATATCTCACATCGATTATAAGCTCGCTTTCCATAACAAATTGTTGCATTTTTTGTTGACTACACCAACCATTCATGCGATGACATAAATAATATTCGCCTGAAAATAATCATATAATAAAAAACTTAGTTTGTATGTCTGATCCTTGATAAGCTCCGCTTGAAAAAAATTTACTAATTCAGTAGCACTTGTTTGCCATAAAGAAATTACGATTTTCAATTAATAATTTATTTAAACATTGGTCAATATTATAGTACGACATACTAACCGCCTTAAGTAATGTTTGTTTGTCAATATCGTCAAAACAGTCTGCCAAGTTAATATATTTTACTCTAGTTCTTTTAGCTTTAGAAAGTAGAGCTATAAATTCAGTATAATTGAGCATTATAGAAATACTTGCGATTTTCAATACTTTATAATAAGAAAATTATATTTTATTAAAAATTATTAAATACAAAAATTTGTAAAAATGCTTAAATATAATAAATTCATTTTCTTATATTCTATTTTTTCATGATTTGAATATGTAAAAAGATTAACGCCTGTTAATATATGAGAGGGGTTTATATAAATTTAAATTTTAACTTAAATTCTAACTTTAAAGTAAAATTTAGTAAAAATATATTTTAAATTTTTAAAATTTATTACGTTGAATATAGCTAAGTTCGAGATGCCTTAGGTAAGCTCAAAAATACATGAGATATTAGATTTAGCTAACTAAGCTTGAGCTTATTCTCTTCTTTAGTTATTAAGTTCAATATAAATCGTTTTTATCAACACCGCTTCATCGTTATCGTACGAAACTGGAAAGTTTATTTAAAAAATTATAAGCAAGTAGACTTAAGGCAGCATTGGAGCTAAAGGTAAGACTTAAACATCTTGTGAAGCTAATTTGATTTACTTTAGTTGTCTTCGTTTGAGGAAAGAGTGAGTCAGAAAATTGTTGGATTTTACTACTGGAAACTATTCATCTTTAATTTTAATATGCTTTAACGAGGTATATAATTACTAATGAATATTAATTAATTAAATTTTGTTAAAAATTTCACAAATATTAGCGCTGATGATTATGTTTTCCTTAAAACTAGTTGAATTGACTTCATAAATATAAACATCTCAAATAAATATTGATCAAACAGTATAGAAATATTTAAGCATAAGTATATTGATTTATTATTAAATAAAAAATCGCTCATTAAAATGTCAAAAAAGCCTAAAATGTTTTATAAAAAATATTTTATATTTGAAATTTTTAAAGTTCTATTCAAGATCAGATCGAAATATATTTTTAATCGAAATCAATGAACTCTTATCAACTGTACAAATATCCTTGAGTACAATAATTTAGCTGCGACTATGAATTCAAGAGTAGAGTTTTGTTGGGTTGAAGAAATAAGCACAATATTAGAGTTACTAATATTATTATTCATGCAATTATAACAGATAATTATATTTCTATGGATCTGTGGTTTGACTATAAACGAGTTCAATCCACATGACAGATACCAGCGGTATTATCATGAGCGCGGCCGACACCTCAAACACGA
>JAQIVF010001580.1:0-13526 GCA_034698365.1 Steganacarus magnus | reverse complement strand
GTGTTTATACTGACAGATATCGTGGTAATGATGGATACTTTCCTAAAGACATATACAACTGTTTCAACTTTTGGGACAAATATTTTTAATCTTTTAAAACAATTGTATTTTACAACTTTTTACACAAACAACACTTTTATTTCGATAATCAATTCATTTAGTGCTATGAAAATTTCTGGCAAATTAATTTACAGTACTGTTTGAATTGAAAATTTTAATGACATTTTAGACCATACCATTTAAATATATTTAAACAATTGTGTTTAGAGTCATCTTTAGATTAAATTAAACTTTCCTATTGAACGCGCATTTTTTCTCAATTGAGACGTGATTTTGTTTTTTTCAGTTTTCTTTTAACCATAATGTGATCCAAAACGCAATTCGCTTCGTTATATTTAGATTTAATGGCAATTAATGTAATTCCAACTAAAATCTAATAAAGCTTTATCGCATCCGAACTATACCTCACTCATTGCACTCTAATGTCTTCAATTTAATTCTTATACTGTATAAACAACACCGAAACACTCAGAAATACACATTTCCTTGTTTTAATTTAAATTAGTTGTTTTGTCATTTTTCTTTTAGTTTAGTAAAATTTATAAAATTTAAAATTGATTTAAGCACACGAATAATATTTTCTATAATTTATAAAATTTAACGGAGACTGGCAGTCAGTAAAACTTCACTGTTAATTTCAAAATTTTAGAGTAATCTATAATAACTTATTTATGTCGCTCTGTTTACTCAGAATTTAAGTATTATTTCATGTCTTATTATTTAATTTAAAATTGCAAATATTGTCAAATTGAAAATGTTGTTCGATCAACACTTCGACAAACACTGATACGAATTATTTGGTTAACGTTTAATAAACAGTTCAATAACAATAGCACATATTTATTTAAATTTATTGTTAAAACATAATCTTTTAACTCATTATCGCGGATAAAGTTTACTATATTAATATTTGATATGAAATGTGTAGTTTTAGAGGATTTTCCATTTTAGTGTTGCGTTTAAATGAAAATAATTACGAAAAATCTTAACTTCTAAGTAAACTAGAGATGAAAGTTTAGGCTTTGACTTTGCAATAGGCTCTAGGCTGACAGACTTGAGTTAGTTGTAGGCTGTAGGCTTAGGCTGCATTAAAAACTGCAGGCTTAGGCTTAGGCTCAACCTATTACTCACAACCTTAGGCTTAGGCTCTTAGGCTATAGCCTCAGCCTAAGAGCCTAAAACCTTAGGCTTTACCAAAAAATGATTTCAAATAACATTATAATTCTCAAAATTATTAAATTAATATATATATTTTTATCAAAAAATTATTTTTTGGAGCCTAAAGGTTAGCCCGCCTAATTTAATGTATAGGCTGTAGGCTTAGGCTCCTAAAATATGAAGAGTCTTAGGCTTAGGCTCAAGCCTAGAGCCTATGAAAAATTGTAGGCTTAGGCCCAGCCTACAGCCTAAGCCTAAGGTTAGGCGGACTATATCTTTCATCTCTAAAGTAAACACAATTCTTTGTGTAGTTTTCGAGGATTTCTATGTTTTCACTGAGCTTTCAGTGATTGGTGTATAAGTGAAGATAGTTATGAATCATAACTTATGAAAAAACTTAAAATGCTTAATGAAAACGATTAACCGATGTTCACGTTATCTTTGATGAAATTTGAAAACTTCTGTGTTGTCAAAAGTTTCAGTGTATTAATGTGTTTATCCAAAACCATATGAATATAAGTGGTATTAATAGATATTTAATGAGATTAAAGTCGTTTAAGTTATTACTCGAACGTTTTAAGAAACTACTTGAACAATATGGCGAGAACGGGTTACCTTTAAGAAACTTCTCGTACTTTTTCGGATACTACTCGAACATATAAGCATTATGAATGCCCCCATGTGTGCGTGTTGTTTCAGAAAAAGTACGAGAGGTTTCTTAAAGGTAAACCGTTCTCGCCATATTCTTCGAGTAGTTTCTTAAAACGTTCAAGTAATAACTTAAACGACTGTATTTACTTAATATTGTAATTAACATTTTTTTCAATTATGCATTCACTAATTTAATGCGCGAACATTAGTATTACTTTATTAGTATTGAGTGGTTTAATAATGATATAATTATTTTCTCTATTATAAGTAATTTAAAAAGAAATGCTTTTTAAATTATAGCCAATATCATTATATTCTATAGTGTATTGAGTGTGACGAACACATAATTCACACCATTGGTGAGCATAGAAAATAGTGCTTTTATTATTTTGCAGACAGCAGTAAACTGTACAACCATTAATATATTTAAGGTATTTTTTATAAAATCCTAAGATTTTTTTTTTGGTTTTACTGTCTTTTCATTGATATAATAAATTGTATATCAAATATACTCTATTAAATCAGGGCATTCAATACGCAAAACCACCGATCGGTGATTTAAGGTTTAGAAAGACAGAGCCAGCACTCAATTGGAATCAAACATATACTGCGAACAACTATGGACCACATTGTATACGCCCATTAGCTTTTAAAACTGAAGTTCCACCAGACATTGAATTAAGCGAGGATTGTTTATTTCTGAATGTATGGACACCAACACTCAATAAAACTGCAAATTTATAGGTTATGGTTTGGATCGATGGCACAGCTTTCATATTTGCTTCAGATCATGTGAAAGATAAAACAATGAATTATGATATGAGTTATTTAGCGCAGAGAAATGTAGTGGTGGTGTCATTCAACTATCGTTTGGGTGTTTTTGGATTTCTTTATGGCAATAGCAGTGAAGCGCCAGGAAATGCCGGTCTATGGGATCAAGTGATGGCATTGAATTGGACGCGACGTAATATCGCTAACTTTGGCGGTAATCCTAATGATATCACTTTAATTGGTGGAAGATTTGGCAATCTATATGTCAGCGATTTAATTGTTTCTAACCATACATACGGAATAATAAGTTGGTTTAATAAAGCGATATTATTATCAGGTTTGTGTGCAGTAAATAAGTATTTCTTTAATTTATAAAGTGCTATTTTACATTTCAACTCTAAGTCGACACCAATTGGTGTTCATTATTATCACTGGTTAGAGCGGGACAAGCGCCGCAAGTGGTGGTACTCTGTGCACAGAAAAGCACGCGCGTTTGTTTACTGGTCAGCACTGACGGCACTGAAGCGTCAGCAGCAACACAGTGTGCGACGCGCGACGACGCGCGCTACTATTCGTTGTCTCCTCGTTTCGACAATCAACTGGAAGGGTATAGCGATCGTTTCTCGTCATTCTTGTGAGCAAGTGGCGGACGTCACGGGATCACACCATAAGCCCACAACACTGGTGAAGGTGCCGTTTTTCTCAGTTGATATTAGAGGCGTATGAGTGACGAAAGGCCGCATGAAAAATAAACGCGTTTCAACGTTGCGTCAAACCCTAATTATTACAACAAAGATTTGTTAAATCAAGCAGAAGGCGAGACAATGCAAGCAGAACTCGATAAAGAAAAGAAAAAGAATAAAAAACTTGAAACAGAACTCTTTGACTTAAAGACACAACTCGTAGATGTGACTAACAATTTAGTTCATACAGAAAATCAAGCGAAGATTGATAGCGATTTGAAAAACCAAAAGATAAGTGATCTGATGGACGATAAACTCGTAATAGACGACGAAATAAATACATTAAAAGATCAGGTGAAGAAACTTACGGATATGATGAGCATATATAGACCTCGAACTCCGAGTCAACCAAATCTTTCACTTTTTACTCCGCTCGTCTCAAGAATATCGGGTACTTTTCAACCGTTAAGTTCAACAAATTTTGGAACAAATTTATGTTCAAATACTATCGCTATGACGCTTCCAACACAGACAACTACTATAGTCACACAAGTTGTACAAACAACGGCAGCGACAAACCAAACAAATGTCACGAATCAATCGAATATATATCTCAATGTTTCTCAGCAGTGGTCAGACGGGATGTTGTCAGTCACACAACAACTGTCAACAGTTGCGAGACAGATAGCAACGTCAAAGCACACTCCACATATCAGTCGTGTCATCGAAGAATTTAAAGTGTCGACACCACCAAAGAAATGGATCGATAACTTTAAAAACAAAGCCAAATTTAATGATTGGCCTGATCACAAACTGAAGGAGTACTTGGGAAGCAGAATACATATGTCACTGTCGGAAAAGTACAGTCGAACGACTACATCACAAGACTCAGGCAGCAGTTGCAGCGAATGCGTTGATATCGAACTGCTCAACAGCCGAGTTTTTAGAATATATCGTTTATATCGATGATATTAACATCGAAATCGCTCGGAAAGAGAAAGACAGAAAAATAATCGTAGCGAGTCAACAAAATAAAAGTCTAAATCAAAGTTCGTATAGAAGCGATAATTCACGTTCGAGTAATAATAATAATAGTTTTGGCATAAATCGAAACAATCGACGTAACATTATATCGTTTGAAAACATCGTTCAAAGATTAACAATGAGTTTCAGCTGGTTGTATAGAAAAGCCTAGTGCCGACAATAATAATGGTATACCACGATAATAGTGGTCACCCAGGTTTTGATAAAACCGAATAACTAATTAATGGTCGATACTGGTGGCAGTTTTCTAGGCAAGAAATTAGAGCGCATATAATTAAATGCCAAACTTGCCAACAAGCAAAGAGATTAAGTGGTAAACCATTTGGTATCGGGAAAGTCATGCCACTGGCCTTTGAACCCTTCTCTAGTTTATCGATGGATGTCTACGGCCCGTGTCAGCCCACTAGAGCTGGAAATGTTTATGTGGTAACGATTGTTGAAAGACTCTGCCGATTCCATATGGCAAAAACCATCCCGAACCAGAAAGTCGAAACAATTATTAAAGCTATGGAAGAGATATGCTTACGCTATTCGACACCAATAAATTTAACGACCGATCGTCACGAAACTTTTATGTCAAAAGCGTTTCAAGAGTATTGCGCCAAAAAAGGCATAAAACACTCTGTCACGAGTGCATTTAATCCATCTGGGAATGGTATGGCTGAGGTTGGAAACGCAAAAATAATTAATAAAATGAGAATATTAAGTGATTACAATGACAGCTATTGGGACTTACATCTCGACACTGCGTTACGACAAATTAATAGCGAAATAAACGTTACAACCAAATATTCAACCTATTTTCTGTTAAACGGGTATACTTCTTCGAAGGCTTTCGAAAGAAAAATTCAGGCAAGTGTTATGGTCGACGCGGAAAATAGAGATGTGACCACGAGTTTATTAGAAATGGCGCGACGTTAAGCACAGAAGCGTTTACTGGAAGCGGTGGAGGAATTGAAAACGCGAAAAAATAACATATTCCGGCATCCAGACTTTAAAAAATATGATCTGATTTGGTTAATCGATAATTCAATTGTTTTGGGATGTCATCTAAAATATAGGAGTCCATATTGTGTGCCGTTTATAATCTATGAGGTCGTTAATGAAGACACTTATAAAGTGTTAAGCATAAAGAAAGGACGAAAAGTGTTACGTACTGTTAACTCAAATTTAGTTAAACCTTTTTTTGGCGAAAAACCAAGAAAATATGAACATTTTAGAAGATTAATCGAATCCGGTGAATGGAAAAAAGATGAAAATATCGTGGAACCAACTAAAGATATTTTCTACGTCAAAGACTACGTTAAATGGAAAAGTCTTGAAAAACTAGACAGATTTCGCGAAATAAACAACATTAATATTCAAACCAGTTAAGAGAATTTATTGGACAAAGAATTAAGAGAACACAATAAACAGATTTCAACGAAAGATAGAAGAAAACGAAAACTCGATAAAATTAGTAAAATCGAAGCGAAAATAAAATCGAGAAAAATTAGCAAAGACTGTGATAATGCGACACAAATCGTGGTTAAAAGTTTTGGAAAGAAAGCGATTATAGCGAAAATGAAAGAAATCAAATCAAATATTAACAAAATACCAGTGAGAGTAGGAATCGGTCGTCTTTCGAGACCAAACCCAAAGTTTAAAGACTTTGTTTAGTCACTAACAAATTATATATAAAATAATGCGACTGTTTTTAGAAAAATCCTTTACAATAGAAATCCTAAAACACATTCAGTTTAAATAGTTTATCGATTTTAAAATTTATAGCACATATTTAATAGGAAAAAAATTCCAAATTAATAGTTATATTTATTAGTAAATTTAATTAATTTTAGTTTAACAAAGTAATGAAATTTTAGTTGTGATAAGTTTAGTAGAGTAAGGACTGAAAGAAAAACCTATTTCTTTCCTTTCTTTTGTTTTTTATAAAATTACTTTAACCCTTATTTTTATCACTTAACACTTCTGTGTGACCGTTATTAAAACGGGAGCAGTTATTACGCGCGGTGTGTCATCAAGTGATGGGCGGTTGTATTTTTAAGCCATTTAGCAAATAACTTAAAATTTTCTCAGCAATAGTTAAGTACACCAAACTCAAGGACGATATCACACACAGTGTTCATCTCATTCACGTATGCAGATATGCATATCATTAATCGATAGAAAGTCATGGGAGATATTTGACCGCAAGTGGTGGTACTCTGTGCAACGAAAAGCACGTGCGTTTGTTTACTGGTCAGCACTGACTGCACTGAAGCGTCAGCAGTAACACAGTGTGCGACGCGCGACGACGTGCGCTACTATTCGTTGTCTTCTCGTTTCGATAATCAACTGGAAGTGTGTAGCGATCGTTTCTCGTCATCCTTTTGAGAAAGTGGCGGACGTCGCGGGATCACACCATAAGCCCACAACACAAATGTGTCGTTATAATAGCTAATTTACCCACAAATTAAACATATAAAGATATTTAAAGAATCAGAGAAGAATTCGGCAAATTTTTTAAAAGAATTTTAGTTAAATAATTATAGATTTTGTAAAGATAAATATTTTAAATATAATAGGTTTAATTGCTAGATAAAAATAAAGTTATTGAATTTGTTTATAAATAATGCGCAATTCAGCCTAACATACTGTTCATAGATAAGGTGTAAGTGCTATTTTCTCGATTAAAATGTTGTTATTTTTATAAGATGCGCTTTATAGTTATTAATGATTAAATTAATGTATAAGCAATATAGCAGTAACGTTAATACGTAAATATTTATGTTATAAACGCGGCATGTTATAAAAAATTTTACAAACATATTTTCTTTTTGTAAAGTATATCTTATCATCCGGTAATAACAGTATCTGTTCGGCCGGTTACGGAGTTATCAATTATATGAGCACCGATACCATAGAGCTGAAAGCATTTCAAATTAATTAGTGCCGCTTAAATCGCTTCATTTCTAATAACTGTTATACGATGCAACTGAAAAGTAGCATTGGTGTGAATAATATATACTGATAAATCCATTTATTAAATTTAAGTTTTGTTACAACAGAACCTTTCAACTTACCGCTAATTATCTGAACCAAAATTACTTAAATGTTGAGTAAAGTGTCAATAAAAGCAATTCTGATTTACATTGTCATGTTTAATTTTTTATGTAAATTTATAACTTACTTTAAGATCTTTTATAACCTAAACAATTAATAATTTACAGTTAATAAACAGTAAATTTCTGAATCGGCTTTTTATCCTCAGCGCAACTCAGCTAATATACTATCTAATTTGTGTATGAATGTAAATAAGGTTAATTGTTGGTTATTCGATCACATTCGAAGAGTCGTGCTGAACGTGGCAGGAATGCGTTAGAAACTATAGTGTTATTAACCTTTATGGCCACTGTTTAGACAATCGTTTTGCCATCTTAATATTATTTCCATTATCTTGTTTGTCTATAATTTTTAAAATATTTTCTATATTACTTTGTCTTTTTTTCATCAAAAATATAAGTTTAAAAAAATTTTTCACGAAAACCTAATCAAAGATAAATACTTACAAATATTGACAACCAAATAGTACCTGATTGTAAATTATTTTTTAAAATTATAACCAAAACCATAACGCAAAATTTTGATGTTAGCTGTTAATACAATTGTCAGATTATAACCCTAATGTAGATGGTTTGCAATAAAAAAATAATTCTCATTTTTAAATTGCCAAATTTCATCTCTAAATATAGCATGGGCTTAAATTCTATCACTTAGAAGTTAAGTAGAAATCATTCATAGAAGAGTTATATAATTAAGCTGAAGAATGACGTAGAGCCAGATGTTTTCGTTACCCCTATCTCCGTGAATGAAGCAGATTGGGGGATAATGCAAATTACGAAAAATGGGGGCCAAACTCTGTGGCACCAACTAAGAGGGACCACGTGCCTGTGCTGGTTAGAAAAAAATATGCCTAGCAGATTTCACAAATCTTTAAAAAATATTTTATAACCGTTCGAAGCACTTGAAGAACCTAGTTTAAATTACCTCTAAAAACTCGATTCCCCCTACATTTTCTCTATATTAATACATACAGTGATTATTTAAAGTGAATTTTTTGATATAAAAAAGACTAATTATTATAACACAAAAATAGGTTTAATATTATAATGCGTTTTGGCAATAAATTTGTAAAATAAAATTTCTGTTTTTAAAATATGAAAATTAAGCTTTATGTAAATTTTATGGTTAAATGTTGTTTTTACAATTTATGGTAATTATTTATCCCAATAATCTATGAAATTGTTTTTCTTTAAGAAGGCATCCTTTTTTACCACAGTATTTGTCTAAATATACTTCTTTCGTTATTTTTATTCTGATTTAGTTCGAGATAATTTGTATGCACTTATTTATTACTTACATAATGTGGTGACCATGTAATATAGTTCAGATTTATATTCTCACTCCTAATTCTAAAATAATTAAACTAAAATTATAGGTTAATGTTTAGAATTTGTACAACTTTATGGAGTGTCATCCTCTTCTCAAACGCCTGCCAATAGAAAGTCTATCGTTAAACGACAAACTGGTCAATTCTATGCTTAAATTATCCAACTTATATTCCGCGTAAAGAGGATATTCAACTTCCATTCGATATACAACCAATACTTTCAAATCGATACAAAGGCCAAAATTCATATGGATTAAATTTCCCACGGATTTGGAAATTAATGAATGATTATCTTTCTGAATATGTTAGTATTGACAGATTAAATAAAAGCACATCAATGCAGTGGACAAAAATGTTGTCCGCTTCTATTAATAAACTATTGGCTAAATTATGATTTATATTTAATAATTATTGTTGTTACTCTTATAATGTTTATTTTACTTTTTTTAAATAATATTTTTAAGTTGCTCGTTCAAGTCTTGGAATTAGATAATATTGATAATAAGTTGTAATTATTTTATTTGAATTAGATAATATTGATATTAATTTGTATTTATTTTAACCGTGTCAATAGGTTTATTCATTCCTAAGAAGTTATTTCATTATTTTTATAATTAATTCGGTACTAAACTATATAACGAATAATTATTTGAATTTTCTAATTTTATTATTTAAGAAATATGTAACTCAATAGGGCATTAATAAAATAATACAATTTTAAATATAAATTTTGATTTAATACTGTTTTATCTTTGGTGGATAAGCGGCGAAAACCTGTACATCAATAGTTTACTAAAGAATTTCTTAACACAAGCGATCAAATAGCAGATAACATGATACTAGAGATGTCGACACAATGGTTAAATGCGAGATAATTGATGATACAAGAACCAGAATTGACTAACGTATTGGTTTAGCCATTTCATAAGTTGGTATCACATTTAGTTATTTGGATGAATGCCTCTTGTATAAAACCGCTGATATTAGATTTCCTATTTCCAACAGTACAATTATACTTTCCAAATCTTTTTCTGAATTCGTTTTCCTATATAGAAAATAATGAAATTCGGATAAAATCACTTCTTGAGGCATATGGTAGTGCCCAACCATGATAGTGCAAATAATGTGATATTTCCAATGAATTTTTTGGGAGTTTTGTGAATACTTCAGAATATGACGAACTTTTAATTTAAAATCAAAAATAAAAATATTTTTAATATTGTTTTCTAACAATACTATATTTATTTTTTAAAGTGATTTTTAAAAAAAATTAATCAAGTTAAATGGTCTAAAATGTTTATACATTACACTAGGAAAGTATTACGCCATATTACGTTTTTAATCAAGAATTTATATATAAATTATCGTCCAAATTTCTTTCTTAACTCTTTGAACTGCTGAACTTTGAACTCTTTAAGCTACCACGAAATAAGATACAGGTCATGGGAAAGGAATCCCATAACCGCGATCCGCAGCGCATTCATTTCATCTTCATTGTCTTCCTCTAGTCTACGACCTAACCCGAGAAATAAATCTTTTTCCAAAATAGCAGGTTGATATGCAAAATCATTAAGTTTCAATGTCTTCCTCTCGTCTGTTACTTAACCCAGGCGTTATATCTTCTCCAAAAATAGCAAGTTGATATGCAAAATCATTAAGTTTCAATGTCTTCCTATGGTCTGTGACAAACCAGGCGTTAAATCTTCTCCCAAAATAGCAAGTTGATATGTAAAATCATTAAGTTTAATTGTCTTCCTATGGTCTGTGACAACCCAGGCGTTAAATCTTCTCCCAAAATAGCAAGTTGATATGTAAAATCATTAAGTTTAATTGTCTTCCTCTAGTCTGTGACAACCCAGGCGTTTAATCTTCTCACTAAATAGCAAGTTTATATGCAAAATCATTAAGTTCCATTGTCTTCCTCTAGTCTGTGACATAACCCAGGCGTTAAATCTTCTCCCAAAATAGCAATTTGATATGCAAAATCATTGTTTCATTGTCTTTCTCTAGTCTGTGACTTAACCCAGGCGTTAAATCTTCTCCCAAAATATCAAGTTGATATGCAAAATTATTAAGACGAAAATTTTCAATTGGAGCATTAATTTATTCCTTTCCTTGAAGCTCTCAACTAATAATAATTGATTCTTTTTATTCCCTTTACAAGCTGGAAGACTGATGGTTATTGCCTAGAAAAATAATTGAAAATAATTTTAATTTATTTAAAATTAAGAAGTATATTCAACTTTCCATGAAAAAAGCTAACATTAAAATTGCTTTGGTAAAAAATACATTTTAATAAAATTTAAATTTTCAACTCTTATTGTGAACGTTTAAAATACAACTAAAATTTTGATTCTAACTTTTCTAACTCTCGTCACTTGTTACGCAATCTGAATAAAAAAATGCAATAACACAAATTTAGTGTTTTTACTATTAACTATGCTTTTAATATGGGACCGAAATATTCAATTAAGAAAGAGTTTTTCAAATGTGGTTCATTTAATGGAAACTGGGTGGTTCTGTATTATAACTGAACTATTGCTGTAAAATACACGCTCAAGTATTAAATTTCAAAGATCCAACAATTAAATTTAATACACACTTAGAAGCACATGTTTTCTTGAATGACCTCACGCTAACTAACCTAAAATCTTATTTAATAACAAGTTTTGCACGTTTATTTTACAACAATATAGCAGTTATAATACAGAACACTTGGAAATTATTGTGTGATATTACGTTTTTAATCAATAATTTATATATAAATTATCGTCCAAATTTCTTTCTGAACTCTTTGAACTTCTGTTTAAGCCACCACGAATTAAGATACCGGTCATAGGAATGGAATCCCATAACAGCGATTCACAACGCATTCATTTCATCTTCATTGTCTTCCTCTAGTCTGTGACTTAACCCGGACGTTAAATCTTCTCCCAAATTAGCAATTTGATATGCAAAATCATTAAGTCGAAAATTTTCAATTGGAGCATTAATTGATTCCTTTCCTTGAAGCTCTCAACTAATAATTGATTCTTTTGATTCCCTTTATAAGTTGGAAGACTGGTGGTTATTGCCTAGAAAAATAATTGAAAATAATTTTAATTTATTGAAAATTAAGCAGTATATTAAACTTGCCATTAAAAAAGCTAACAATTAAATGCTTTGGTAAAAAATACATTTTAATAAATTTTTAATTTTCAACTCTTATTGTAAACGTTTAAAATACGACTAAAATTTTGATTCTAAAATTTAGTATTTTAAAATTTTATCAAAAAATGTTTTAGAAAAGTATGTTTAATATGATTTAAACAATATAAAAACTTTATACAATTACGCGTATTTTTGCAACGTAGCACGAACTTTCAAAAATATTTTATAATTCATGTCTAATTTAGATTAAATATTTAGCATATTTTTTTAAAACCAAATCTTTGTTGAAATGAGTGTTTGAGCACGTATTGTCGATTATATGTTCGTTAACATTTTAGTAAACAAGTTAAGAGAACTGGTAACCGGTTTTAATTTTTTTAATGAGATTTTTTTTCATTACTGTCTATTTGTAAAAAAACAAAACAAATAAATTATTTTGTAGTATGTTTGGTTGATTCCACATTTGACGCAAACGTTTTATCACATTCTGGTAAAATGCAAGAAACCTTTCATTAATGATGAATCCTTTTTATCAGAATTCAGATCAGTATTATAGTGTTTGGTGTGCGCCAACACTGATTTGCCATCACTTGCTATTTATGGGCTTTAAATTTGAATAGACGTTGCGATGATTGGTTGATACTGTCCTCAGTTTTAAAAGTTCTTCCCAGAGCTGTCACACGTCTAAAGATTTATTGGTGGCGGCGACCAAAAGGAATGTGAATATATATAATGAGTACAATATAGGATGACATAACTACAGTAATGGCAATATTACAGCCATTACATTAGACTTGGACGCAACTGTGTATAATTCATTTGTAACATATTTAGTACGCATTGAAAAAGAGTTTGTATGTCTCGTCGCGTAACCGATATTACACTTTCAACGATTAATATACGCGTCTGTCTGGCGCTGTCTAACAAAGATTTAAATCTCGTAATAAAGATTACTAATTTAACGCATATATAAGTTTTAAAAAGTTTACAAATAAATCAAATAAATTAGCAGAAATAATTTTCGATACTAAATATCATATTTTAATTAAATCAAATATACAATTTTATTAGGATATCAGACTAAATATATATCTATATAATAAAAATTGACAAAATTTCATAAAAATTGTTAGAATATATCTAATTTTAATATAAAAATTGAAATATTATTAAAATGAAAGCTATTTTAGTAAAAAGTTCCAAATTAGACGCAAAAGTGTTATGTGCAGAATCGGTGGGTTGAGTAGTATTACTCTGAACCCCAGCTTCGTTCAAACCATTACCAAAACCTGTGTGACACATGAAAAAGTCTTGTTTGGTCGAACGTTTCGAGTACATCACACCAGAAAGTTTGCCAGTTTTAGCATCGTTTGAATTCACAGTGAAAATGCGGAAATACTCGCCCGAAAAGAAGTAAATTCTGTTTACAAAAGTAAATGCACCGCTAATTGATTTAATAGTATTGCGGAAATCGCTGTGAAAATCATTTGGTCCTGAAATCATTTTCGCGTATTTTGTGTGATAAATGAAATACTCGTTTGCTTGTAATATATAAATAGTGTTCGCGTCTATTCCCTCAA
>JAQIVF010001579.1:0-13529 GCA_034698365.1 Steganacarus magnus | reverse complement strand
GACTTATATGATTTTTGAGCTTGAGCTGGACAAGCTCAAGCTCAAGCTCACCACTTTTGAGCTTTTTGCCATCCCTAGTTATATTAACGTATTATTTCGCAATACTCGCGTGCGCGAGTATGGCGAAAATGGATGAATTTTTACCTCCAAATTCACTTTACTCGCGAGCGCGAGTAAGAGAGAAATTTTAAACCCTAAAAAATACTTACTCGAGCAAAAAAAGAATTTTTGAAAATAGCATTATAGTTCTAAAAATTATATTCAATTATCTAGACGTTTTACTAAATAAAAAGTTTTTGGGCGAGTATAGTGAGTTGGAAAATTTTCACATTACTCGCGCGAGAGTAAGGGTGGATTTCTTTGGTTCCCGAAATGTCTTACTCGCGCGCGCGTTAAATATTATTTTTAAATAAGAAAAATATTTGCCTCCAACAGCATAAAGAAGTCCATTGACAACAGCGAGTCCAACTCCAGATCTTCGCGAAGTCATGGCAACAATTGGTTGCCATTGATTTGCCTGAGGATTGTATCGTTCGGCAGAACTGAGTTCTGTAGTGTCATCCCTACCTCCGACCGCATATATCATATTATTATAAACAGCACATCCGAGATGCTTTCTTCGAGTTCCCATCGGCGAAACGGGACACCACCTGTTCGTTCGCGGATCATAACGTTCGACGGTATTTAGTGGTGACGTGCCATCCGATCCCCCGATAGCATATAAGTAACCTCCGAGTACGGCAACGGCCACACCAAGCCTTTTAGTGCTCATTCCTGCCACTTTGTTCCATCGATTTGTTTGCGGGTCATAACGTTCTACAAAATTGAGACACGAAACACCATCCTGTCCTCCAACAGCTATAACATATTTTTAATTTAGAAAATAAATATTTAATTGTTAAATCTAACACAGCATTAAACTAACCATATAAGAAACCATCTAATACTGCAACTCCAACAGAAGTTCTGCATGAACTTGTGGGCGCAACGTCACCACACCATTGATTTGTGTGCGGATCATATCTTTTCAAATAAAGAAATATTTAAACATAATAATAAAAACAATTTCACAATTTAATAAATGAATTAAATTGAAATACCTTTCAATGCTATTTAAGTAAGATTGGCCGTCATGACCTATTTTAATAAACAAAAATTAATTAATTAGCAATTTAAAAGTATGGTAAATCTTAGAGTTTTACCTCCAACAGCGTATAAAAGATCATTAAGAACAGCGCATCCAACACCACAACGACGTTTACTCATAGGCGCAACCATTCGCCATTCATTAGTCTGAGGATCATATCGTTCGACACTAGCGATGGCATCGCCACTACACCATCCGCCGACAGCGAACAACACTTCTCCGCGTCGCACTGGTTTTCGAGCGCGAAAACGCGGTCCGACCATTAACGGCCGCTCTTGAGGTAAAAGCAGATAATTTTTTGCTTCATCCACTAAATCACGACATGCCTCATCGCTTTTAATTAAAAGATCAGAGCCAACAGTGCCAACTAAAAACTTAGCGCTTAACTGTGATAGTCTCACGTGTTGTAATACGTGCGCCAAATGCTGTCTTCTTTCAGACACATTATACTTAACCCAAAGCATTAGTGCGCTATAAACCTGCTCTTCACTTCTAACGTTTAATTCGTCACTCGATATTATGTCGATTAACTGATTTACCGGAAGCAGTAAAAATTCTTCATTTTCGATCACTTCTTGGAAGCGGTCCTGAGTATATTTATCGGCGAAATGAAGCAACTCTTGACAGGAATGAGTGTCAGCGAAAGCCCTGATACCCAAACAATTACTGGGATCGAGTTGTTTCTTGAGAAATTCGCAGCAAACCTCTTGGATTTCGCTCATTTGCAACAAACACGCGGCAGGAAGTAATACTTGCACATTGCCTTCTTCCACCACTATGTGCGATGTGTACGCAAACTCCACTAATAGCTCCATAGCGTGTTCGTCGATATCGCGAATAATCACTTCCGTTTGACGACTTTCGGCCAATTCTCCAGTGAACATAGCTATCGATTATACAATACTGTATAATATTATAAAGCATTATAAATTGTAAATATTACCCAAAAAATACGGACTACAAGCGGACAGAACCACTCGATGAGCCAATATTTTTCGATTGGCGACAATGAGCACCACATCACACAATTCGCGTCTTCGGCGCAAAACGCTGAGAGATTCGAGAATAAGTCGCGGATGTTTTTCCGATGTGTACTCGAGTCTGGCTGGAGATGTGGCTCTCTCTATGTCGTTGTGTATTATATCTCCCATAATTGGCACACCAATTATATATTCGTCAATACACCATATATCACTGCTAGACACTTACATCATTTAGTATATCATATGCTATACTTTAAATAATTGAACCATAATTGGTTAAATGAGGAAAAAAACACTGCGATTGCGAAAACACGTTAAGGCGTATGGTTACACAAACTACAGTACTATTGTAAGCTTAACATTGTTATGTACACATAGTACGTACACAAACAAACAAACAAACGTCACGACTGATGAGCCCAAGCATTACATCAAAGAGCACACGCGAAGGTTATAAGCTTTAGTTTGGAGTTTTTCAATCGAAACAAAAATCATTCTCAGTATAAATTTGTTAAATTTATCATACACTAAAAAAATAAAATAAATATTAAATTTTTTTATATTACAAGTTAACATTTAAAAATGTTTAAATTTTATGAATTTAATAAATCAACCCAATGTCGACAAAATGACAAAATTCTTGCATCATTGTAGTCTTGTTTCAAAAAATGTTAGCATAATTGTTATGAACATGCTTTGTTTTTTGTTTGGTTACGGTTAAACACAAACTCAATGAGTTAACATAACAGGCTTGAAAAAATAATTTCTCGCAGATTAATACCATTTTTATTATCATTAAAATGAGATTAATAATAACTTTTTAAAAATATTACCGTATTATTAGTATCATAAACATCATTTGTTTTAGTATACAATACTTACTTTGCTTTTAAGGAAAATTGCAATTCAGTGATGAACAGTGTTTTTTTTTTTCATATAAAACAATGAAATAATATCCACATATAAAATGAATAACATTAGTAATATCCGAAAAACATTTCTTTATATTTACTGTCATCTATTATTTAATATTTAATATTTAAAATTTAAAATTATGAAGTAAAAAACAAAATATGACAAGTAAAAATCTTTTAAATTAATAAAATAATAATAAATAAATAAACATCAAAAAATTAATTTAACAATATTTTTTTTACTGAATTAATAAGTTTTAGTTAACAAAATTAATCATTATTTTCGTGAATAACGTCATTGAGATAATTATATAAACCGCTTTGAACGTAAAGTGGATTATAATAATTGGAACTCTTATAATAATTAAATTGTTTCTCGATGGACGTCATAACTTGAGGTGATGGAGGAATAGTCAATAAATTATCAATAGAATCAAGAGAATTCGGTAAAACCAGTTCCCGTGTGGCGATCGACTTAATTATTAACGACTTATTGTTTCTGGACGCGCATAACGCAAAGAACGCTTTTGCGGACGAAGGCTCGCACGACTCTAATAAAACATTGACTTTTCGATTAATCATAACATTAATTAATGCATTAAAATGTTGAACATTTTGCTCGAACAACTCATAATTCATTTCGATACAACGCGTTGGTGTCACAAAATAAGGCATTCCGAACAATACAGACTCGCAAAGCCCAGTGCTATCTACTAATCCACAAACTCGTAGCTTATAAATAGAATTATGTGATGAATTATCACCATTTGATGACAGTATTGAAGACATAACTGTTTTGCTTCGATTACCGATAGTCAAATCAAGGTCAATAGGTTTGCTTGATATAAGATTCGCATCAATTATTGCTTCTTTTAAGTCGCATTTAATTATACAGTTCGAGTCATTGTTCGCGAACACAATTTGAAGTTTTTCTGTTTGATAGTTAGACTCGTGAAACCATGCTTTAAAATATCCTTCCAGTGTTAATTCGTTGCAAACATATGAATGAGTTTGTATTAAACTCTTTAAGTCAAACGGAATTAATTCTTCCAATGAATTTTCCGAATTATTATGAATCGGATTCTTTTTATGAATACAAAACAAGTTGACCTAAAAATTGCGCAAAATTTAATTAAAATAAATATTAACACACACACACACACACACACACACACACACATATATATATATATATAAAGTATTGAATATATTATTTATAATAGACGAATAGTACAGAACATAATTGTGTTTCAATTACTTTTTTAACTTACAAATTATTGGATTACGGTTTAAAGAAAAAGATGAATAAGTATATGAGAAAGTTAGCTAAACTGTAAATACTTATGGTTTATATATAATGCATTTGATGTCTGACTGAAAGGTGGGCGAAAATTTTCATTTTTTTTCTCCAAAGATAGTTGAAAGAAAGCAGCAAAACAAATAAACACATAATTAAATATTTAAAGATAACTTAATCACAATAAAAGCTTTCTCGCGGAAGTTATCTTACATCCATTTATTAAGCAAACTGAAACGTAGAAACGCATCACAACTTTGAGACAAACTGTTCAGTTGTTTTAATTGTGATTAAATTTTTATGATCTGTTATAAGTAGGTTTTAATCTTTAATAAACACATTTTTCAAAATCAAGGAAATCAAATGATTAGGAATCAACGTGTAATTCAAATTATGCACACGTGTTTGATATTATAGTATAACTAAATTATTGAATTGCGGTCAAACACTAAAAAACAAAATAAATCTTAGTTATCAATCATTGATAATAAGAAACTTCACTCAAATGACCGTTCATTCCTTAAATAGTAATGATTTTACAGAAATAACATTACATCCACTGCAACACAAATTCAAAGAAAAAAGCTCATGAATTTGACACTAACTATCTATCCGTTCGTTTGTACATATAAATTTTGATCCCAAGATATTTGAATATTCCGGTAAATTTATCGGCAAACAAAATCTTACTTTTTTAATAATTAATTTAACTGCCGCTAAACATTAATGAATATTTTGATGGTTACACTTTAAAGTTAGATTCTTTCTTAGTTTAAGATGACTGCATAGATAGAGAAAGATAGAGGTTAGACAGATGGATAGACTATGGACTGGTCACACATATTGGCTACATATTACTGAAAAAAGTGAGCTAAAACAAGCATTTTGCTGCTATATCTGCATTTAAGGATTGAATTTTATTTGAATATGCTTCAAATGATATTTTTTGAAAATTTTCATATGGCGATCAACTCATCAAATTTAATCCACTTTGTCATTGCCTCTATTTTTCAAACTTTATTCATATGAAATAATCCTAAAAGTATTAAGTCTAAAAAAACAGCTCTGATTTGATGTATAAGTTTCGAGAATCGGTCAAATTTTATGCACAATTTTCGCGAATTTAAATGGAAGTCAGTGCTCAACCAACTAATTCATTGAAATGAGTGAATTTAAAAATTATGTTTTATTAACTCGTAATTTTAACAAACAAATTAAAATTAGTGGTATCGACATATTTGATGGTTTACTATACCTTCGAAACACGCGTAACATCGAGTTGTTTGATCGCTTCGCACAAATCTCGCACAACTAAACGGTGCTGTCTTCCAGTGATATAAGTGATATCAACCAAAGCAACCAAAGGTGGTATTTGTTGCAATAACTGTTGCATCGATTGCCGAATGTTTCGTACACTATTGAACGATGCAATACTTTTGCCGATACTCGACGTCATTCGACCCAAATTATTGCTCGAATTTTGCGACAAGTTTTCAAGTGTTTCGCGAATCTTTGCGAATGCATTATAATCGCGTTTAATGGTTTGAAATGGTATTACTGTAGTGATGGCGAAGTCAATCAAATCGAGACGAAAGCAGTGAATGCGTTCGCAACTCACCAATGAGTAGTGAAGTGATAACACTCGAGACAATGCGTTACCAATTAGTGACAAATCGGCATCAGTTATGTCCGACAACTCTATGATCACACAACGACCCACATTATAGTTCACTGATTCCACACTCATTTTTAGTGAGTGTGTCAGTGTGTTGTCTATTATCTTAAAACAGTGAAACACATTCAATAATGAATTCGAAAACTTATGCAATCAATTAACCTATAATTGCATCACAATGTGACGTCACATCAATAATACAGCAATGCTTTGATTTACTGCTCAAAGCAATAACACTATTATGTGCGCACATCATATCACATCACACCCACAAAAATTAAAGCAATTTCTTTCGGTTAAGTACTGGTTCACGCTTTTACGTTATAAGTTTATGATGTTTTGATTAAACGTACAAAAACTTAAAGCTTTATCTCCACAATAACCGGAAATTGTGGTTAATTCCTATAATTCCTTCATGATTCATAATTCCTAAATGAACACAATAATTCCTAAAATCTCTTCAAACCCAAAAATTAACAAATCTTAAAATAGTTCGATAGGAAAATTCCTCAAAAATCCTTATAAATTTTTTACCACGGAATTCCATTCGATCTGAAAATTAGATCTAATTTAAGCACACATATTAAATCCTAAATTTTCTTTTAATAAATACACAATGTTTTTTTTAATGATAGACAATTTTTAATGTATTTTATCTATTTGTATATAGGAATAAGTTGAAAACTATTAGTAAATTTAAAATAATTTGAGAACTTTTATTATTTCAAGAAAGATTTTTTACTGTGAATATCTTGTAATTAAAAAAGAAAGTTTTTAATAAAACTTAAATTCCTTTTTGTTTCGATTTATTAACATTTTTTAATCTTTCAATTTTATTAAATTACCAGTGTTCTTACAATAATATACTACAATATGTAATAATAATTATTCATTGTATTACACACGCATTAATACGAAACACTAACTTTTCTGCGAAAACTTTATTAATTTAATGTGTGGAAATAAAATTAGCTGACAGTGATTTCCAAAGAAAAGGTGCGCGCTTTGTGTACGCACACAAAATTACTTTGAACTCTTAAGCCCACACAAAATTAATTTTTGCCGAAAAGTTGAAATGAAAACAGGTATAATGTGTTATGAAATACTTTTATTCTCAATAATCTATACAATTGAAAAATTCTTGTTATAAAAACAACCTGTTTGTCAACCGATGAGACACTTAATCGAGCAAAAAACACTGTTTCATCAAAACTTTGTCCACTTTTTTATTACTGTTTGTATTTGGCTATCTCTCATTAAAGTGTTGTCTGTTTAGAAATTAAAAAAATATTGTTGCATTATTTTATAACTTTCATTAGTGAATGAAAAGAAAATAGTAAATACTTTAATAGAATTTTAATGAATTCAAAAAATATCATTACAGGTAAATGTTAGAAAAAGATTTTGTTATAAAAGGTAATCGAATGGCACTATAATCGAGAATAATTTTAATATTTTCTATTAAAATCATGCAGATTCGAATCAAAAATGTTTTATCTTTTACGTTTGATACATTTGAAGTTTTCAATTGTCTTACAATTTAGTGTAAAGTGACGCGAGAACATTCTTACATATTGAGTATTTTTGTACTTTTACTTTATGTTGATGTCTTAATGTCACGCAGTAAGCGAAATATATTAAAATATCGCATTTATTTTGTCATGTGGAATATGCGTGAACAGAATTGAATTTAATGATTGGCAACAAGTGGTGAGTTTCAGCTTATGCTCAAAAATGGTATGGCTTGAGCTTTAGCTTCTGATTTTTCTCATTACGAAAGCATTGAGCTTAATTATGAGCTTTTTACCATAATTAATAGAATTTATGCAAGTTTTAACTGATTTTAAAATAATTTTTGTTGTTTGGGTTTTAATTCTTCATAATGCGTACACAAATGCATACAAACTGTTTGAACGTTCTCGTAGCCATAAACTTCATTTGCTAAAAACTAAAATTAAAAATTTGATAAAACTGGGAACGATAAATGTAATGTCGTACTGTTTGCGTATTCAAATTACAGTAAAATAAAAAATAAACATGAAATGAAAATTTTCGTTTAATTTTATTATTAGCACAAATCGATAACCCAGAGAAATGACGTAATATTTTAAAATATTTAAAATTGATAAAGTTTGGTACAAATAGATAGATGACTAAAATAAAATGAGGTGAGAAGCTGAGTGTAAGTAAAACTTTCGAAATGTTGACATTTAACAATTTGACCATAAAAGTACATCAATCATTTAAAAATTTTTGCACGTTGAAGTGAGTGCATGAATATGTCACATGTGATTCCAGCCCTGAACCATGTTATTTGCAATGAACCGCATATTTACGAAAATAGTTGTAATTATTTAAATAAGTTATTTTGACTCAAAAAACAAATCCTTGAGACATTAGGTGCCTTCATATCTTCAAAGATATTGGTACAGAAATTTAATTATTTTATTTTCTACCTGATTAATTGTAAATTTAATTATTTATTACAGTTAGAATGTATGAATGGAGGCAAATATGCACTTTAATAGATTTAACTGGAATTTTTATTTTTCTAGGAACGCTATTATATTAAATTTCTATGTATTTTATTATAATCAATAATTTAACATTTATGACCATTATGAACCATTATGAAAGGCACTTCTTGTTAATAGAATATATGTATCATCATAATAATAATAGTGAAAATGATATTTAGAAACAAAAAATTGTCTTTTAAATTGATGTGAAAATTAAAACAAAAAACAAAAATTAAAACACTCTGCTAATCGGTGCGCTTGTGTCGAGATAGTTCCGGAACGTCAATCAAGGATGGCGTGATTAGTAAAAAATATAAAGAGTCAATAACTTAACTTTTTTAAGTTTATTCAAGTCCTGTTTCAAACATATAGTTTTGAATTTTATGATTTCTGTTCGAGTAATCTTCATGATTTGTTTTAATTCTCGCAGTTATCTTTTCATAAATTAGAGTTCCACGAAAAGAAGCCAATTTTGTTTTGAGTGAAAAACTTACGTTATTAATCTTATCATTAATCAGAGTTTTGATATGTGATGTTTATTAAGAAATTTTTCTCAATTGCTTTGAAGCTTATTACGAGTAGTATCAGAATACAGATAACGCGCACACGAAGCAAATTCAGCATTAAATATAGATATTTTTTTTAGATCTACGAAGCGATTTACCAAAAAAAAGAAAGTTTACTAAATAAAATTTATTGTTTAAATGAATGGCTTATTATTTATAACGAGAAAAATGACTCAAATTTTTCTGTTGAAAGTGTGTCACTAAATAATAAAATTATGTTTCTTATTATCATTAATTTTATTACTCATTCGCATTCGCTGTGCATTTTATTTTAATAAACTTATTATACATACATGGCCTTAAGATATAAATATTGATAATAAAAGAAAACAATTGCAATAAACTAGAATATACTAAATCCCTAAACAAACATATTATTTTAGCTTATTTTGATGAGATCTTGCTCTTGTATTCAACAAACATTTCTATACTATTCTCAGTCACTGTTCTGACAACAGAATATAAGGTGAAACTTGATTAATTTCTCTGTTATGGTTAACAATAAAATATTAAAGGGAAGTTTAGTAAACATAAGTTTCTATGTTTATAACAGTTTCACGCATGTTTTGACTTTAATATTCTTATACAGTATACTAGTTTTTATTACTTGTTATTATTTCACTCATTTCTACTCATTCTCCCATTTACTTCTTTTTATTAAAGAGTTTATATGTATATTGTACTGTAATTTCGCATTACTCTCAATGTTTTATTATTGTTGTATAACTGAATTGTTTTTGTCATAAAATAAGTATTACCGTAATTATTTAATAAAATTTTAATATTATTTTTATTGATGAAATTTAAGTGATATAGATATTGATGGAATTTTTTTTGGAAAATATTCCTAACAATCAGTATTAGAAAAAAAGATTAGTTTATCGTTTCTATAGTGTGGGCATATTATAGACTACTATCATTGGGTTTTGCCAAAAGCAATCGAAATTTCATTCTCTATTTCTATAAGTTTCTTAATCAAAGCTATGATCTCAACTTGATTTTGACAAAAAAAAATTGTAAGAAAGACTACCTAAAAATATAGACGTCTTAATATTTAATTATACCGCACATCACCTATCAATGAAAGAACTGCTTATCATTTTAGAAATAATTATATTTTATATAAACTTAATAAAATCAAAACAGAAATAAAAATCTAATAATCAAAATAAAAAACTTTTATTTAAATGCTGCCAATTAAAAAAGGAATTTGAATTGAGTAATACGCTAACTTGAAAGCCAATTAATACGGTATGATCTCATCGTCTTCGACCCCATCTTAAAGGTCCACCAATAGGTCTTGAGTGTCCTCGAGCCACAGCGCTAACCACATCAGATGACATTGAATTATCTTCAGAAGACGCGTAAAGCGATGGTTTCCAGTGGGCAAATAAACTTAACGCTTTTTTCACCAATTTGTATGGATGCTGTGTTTGCGATCGACCATACCTTTTCGAAACCGACGAATCGTAAGAATCGTCATTATCACCCAAATTTATATTGGAAATATCATCGCTCTCGCTGAAGGTGTTGGCTTTGGTGTTGATCCCCAAATAGTTGTCGTCAATTCTTTTATCAGTGTTCTCTATCTTAAATGTGTCAGAATGAGTATTTTCTAAGTAACGAAACGGCTCGTCTATAGATGCGATTAATGATTCGCTTAAGTAGTTAAGTGGTAATGCGTCAACAGAACCACAAGTAACACCAATTAATAGCAACAAAATCATTTTAATGAATATTGTATTTTGCGCAGGAATCGTATGATATTTTGTGCCATCTCTTAAGCTCGATTCCATCGTATAATTTTGCTAAACAATTAAGAATACTTATTCAATTAATAAAATAATAATTTTACGATTATAAAAGTTTATTAACCATTGACCTATTAAGTCCAATTATAGTAACTTAGGTTTAAAACTAAACGATAGTAACATTGAATTTAATTAACATTTTTATTAGATTATAGAAGAAAGAAATTAAAAACAATTTATTGTAACATTAATTGTAAGACAATATTCAAAAAATTGGTAAAATATGAATTATAGACGATTAAACTTTCAAAATTTGTTTATTTTAATTTATATTTTATATTTAATATTATATTATTTATAAACATTATCAATTATGATGAGTGAGATAATGAAATTTAAATATTGAAAAGTTTAGGAAAAAATTAAATTCATGTTTAGTTAATTTAAATTAAATATTTCCTAATAAAAATTATGGCAGAAATAATTATATAAATGTTAATAACAAATGGTTATTGACAACAACAATCTTTCTTTAAATTAATTTTCAAACTTATTAAAGCGTAACATAACAAACAAACAATATATCTCTAGAAACTATTAGTGTGGAATCATTTCAAAAATAAAACTTAAAGTTTTTAATAGAAATTTCAAATATCGAGAAAGTTTAAAAAATTGCAGTTTAGACGAAAAAAAGAAAATAACATTAAATTTTTCATTATTGATTTACACCAAAAACTAGCATAGATTTGTGATAAAAAATTTCTGTTAAAAATAGAACTAAAAAAGAGTAAATAACTAAACTTTATTTGCTTAGTCTTCATTCTAACTTTTAACCATAAACTTAAATGACACACGAAAATAGTAAATATAATTAATAAATTTAAAATTCTCATACCAGTTATATATTTGGTGCTAAACGTCAATAACAACCGCCGCCTCTGATGCGATAACGTTGACTACTTTTTAATCGAAGTCTAATAAGAAGTAAAAAGAAGTATAGTTCCGTAAATGTGATCTTTTTCAGTATAAGGCGCACATTAATTTATTTAAAACTTTTTCAACTAACAAAATATCAAATATTTGTTGATCGAAATTATTTTATTTAATCGATACTAGTTATAAACATGCGGAGGATTAAAGTAGTATTACTATCGCATAGCATGTTTCGTTTCTTTCGCTCAATTTCATGCCATACGTTAGGAAATAGATATAACTTTAATAGATAACTGTTTTGAAACACAAGCGCTTTTACTACTCTATATTAAGAAGATTTGTAAATAAAAACTCGAGTTCTCTTTGCTTACTTTTGAACAAAATTGTCATATTGTCACGAAAAAATTCAATTAAAGAACGTGATAACTACGAACGTTGAAAAGTTTTACTCACTAACAAATATAACGCAATCGCAAACAACACGTTTCCCACTATTTTTCAGGAGATTCACAATTCAACATTGCTATTCATTTTGGTTCATTTTGCATTCAATTAAGACCAAACGCCAGTTGAAATTTATTAAAATTAAATTTACTTTTGATATATTCGTTTATCTAACGTGTAATCGATACCGTAAGACAAGCGAAATTAAATAACGTAAACAAATTTGGCCATATATAGGGCTTTCAATTCAGTTAAAATAGATTAAATTGATATTATCTACAGTAATATCAAATAAATTTGATCTATTGGAAAGATCACCAGTAAACAGTTGTCTAGTATGTAAAGTTTATGCTTCTTAAGATCTAGTCTTTCCCGATTTACAGATTTTGTTTTTGTCATCTTTTTTGAATTTATAAATTAATAAAAAATAATGGTTGGTTTGATTTTATTAGTTAAATAGTAAAGATGAACGTTAATGAAGATCAAAACATAAGTTCTCATAAAATTAATTTGTTTCTATTTTCTGTTATTAATAAATCATTACTGTTGTCAAGCGAAACGAAATCTTTTAATTAATGAAAATAGTCATTTTACATATTATTTTATTAAATTATTATACGATTTATAAAAATTATTTATGCATATTAAGATCAGATCAAATCTTACTCAGAAAGATTAAAATAACAAAGCTTTAAACATTTGCACTGGTTTTTCGGCTATTATTGACCGAGTTTTGTAAATCAATATTTAAATTTAATCTTAATGTACCGTAAGATAATTAATTAGATTCCGCAAATTAATTGGAACATGATAAAAACAGTTTAATTAATTTTTAGTTTAAATATAAAAAGTTTAGTATTTTAAACATAACAGAACAATCTTAAGTGAAATAACCGAATGAATAATATCTACCCAGAAATGAATGAATAAATATCTACCATAAATTTGAAATAATAGACAAGAATTACCTTACGATAACAAACTTAAATACATCGATTAAAACAAATATTGTTAATATTTTAATCATTATGACATGTACCTCTGTGTGGTTTTGATTTCAATTAGTGGTCGGGTTGAACTCAAAACTCTAAAGCTAATGCAAAGGATTCCGTTACCGCAAACGTTACCACGAAATTCGTTTCACCGAAATTTGTTACCGCAAGTATTCATTACAGCGAATGCTTATTACAGCGAAAAATTAATAAAATGAAACTTAGCTAATGAATAGAGACTCAAAAAAATAGCAAGAATTACATATCGAATTAGCGCTATAAATAGCATCAAAAAATTACCAAAATAG
>JAQIVF010001578.1:0-13531 GCA_034698365.1 Steganacarus magnus | reverse complement strand
CTCGTAAGCGATGATTCTTCAATCAGTATGAGGGTGACACTCTGGAACTCTCTAGCTGAATCGATTGTTCATAATGTTGGAGATATTTTTACTTTGCGCCATTTCAAGGTTAGAGTTTACAACAAATCGCGATCATTGACTTCAAAGCCTTTCTCCGCTGTTAGAATTTCTTTACTATCTAGTAAAGAAATGGATTCGTTCAAACAAGCAGCGAGCAATGCCATACCATTGGATGGGTATAAGACTATGAGGGAGATAAAGGTAAGTGCGGGCACAGAGAATCAGTTTGTTTGGATCAAAGCAAGGATTCTGTCATTTAATATTGATAGATTTTACGATGGCTGTTCTGTTTGTGCAAAGAAAAAAGAAAGCGAATTGTGCCATTTGTGTTGCAAAGTAACAGAATCTGTTATTAAATTGATTGTGATACTTTATGTATCTGACGTTAATGATTGCTTTAAGGTTAAAGCGTTTTCCGAGTGTGTTCAATAATTTACTCGCATATTTGTTAAGCACCACAAAGACGACTCGTTGATTTGTGCAAGGTTTGTTGAGCAAACAGTGTTGTTGTGTGTTAAATACAAGAAAGTGACATTTAGAGAAGAGGAGCAATTGGATGTCATTGCAATAAAGATTTTGAAGTCTATTAATTAGTTTTAATAGATTGTATGAATAAATAAATATGTTATATTAATAAACTATAAAATATTGAGTTAATAAAAAAAATTTTGATTTTACATAATCTCATTTTATTATTATATCATTGATTAAATATTTGTTTTTTTATTAAAAAAGTGAGCTCTCTATGAATGTGTCGTTCTTGTTGTTCATATTTTAAATAGTATTTTGCTTTTGCATTTACAAAACAATATAAATTAAGTTGTATTTTGATTTTATTTTTAAAAATAAGTTTTATTTCAATTGTATTTTAATTTTTTTTTGATTTTATTTTACATATTGTAAATATAATTTTAATTTTCAAAAATATCAATTAAATTTGATATAGTTTTTATAGTGTAGTGTTTATTTGTTTATGCATACTTTTAAACTGATGACTATTAATCATCAGAATAGTTTAGTTTTTAATCAATTTTACTTAATATATATATGAATTACACTAAATATAGACGCATTATAATTTTTAATAGAGATAACACTATTTAATGTAACTAGTAAAAGTTATTACTTAATTTTTTACATAATGTGTCGCTAACTAATAAAATGATTTAAATGTAATGATTTAATAAATATAAAACAATTAAGTTAAACAGAATTGCACTCGTATCGACCTGTGGTTATCACACTACTATTATTTATTGATTCTACCATACATATTTTATAAAATTGAAATTTACTTTAAATTTTTTTTGTTTAACACGTTTGTTAGAATAATTAATCAATACTCAAAAGTTTATCGTGATATCTTGCGATATTGAATGTAACTTTATGTTTAATCCATTTAATAAAATTTTTACGTCAAAATAAAATAGTGATGTCAAAAAGCTCAAAAATGCTGAGATTTAGCTTTATCTTGTGAAGCTCAAGCTTAAAAATTATATAACTTTAGCTTGAGCTTCTGAATTTTATGCTATGTTGAGCTTCAGCTTATTGAAAATGTATCGAGCTTAAGCTTGAGCTTAGATCTTATTATGTAATAATATTTACATGAATTATTTATCTTTTAGCGTTTATTTAAAATAATTTTTTTATAATGATTTATTTCTCTAAAAGCGAATTTTTGCCATACAATTTATTAATTAATTTCACTGTAATAAATGAATATATGTATTTAAATTTATAAATTTTCTTTATTATGAGTGAAGTAACTCTGAAATCTCAAGAGGTGTAGCCTGAGCTTGAGCTTATGTGATCTGGGCTTAGAGACCACAGAGCTCCGAGCTTGAGCTTCAAGCTCACTGTAATAAAAAAAACGAGCTTCAAGCTCAGCTCAGCTCAAGCTAGCTTAAGCTCACTTTGCGCTTTTTGCGATCAATAAATTTGAACGTTAGTGATTTTAATATCTTAATTGTATTTTGATATTGATTGTTATATCTAAAATAATTTTAATTATATTTTGATTTTGAATGTGGTTTTTTCATTTTTTCAGAATCTGATTTTGATTTACTCTCTTATATATTATTTTTTATTGTATTTATTTTTTAAAATTCATAATCGAAATTTTGATATTGATTTTGATTTCCAACAATCCAAACAAATTTAATATTAAGACTAAATTATTTAAATTGTACAAATACGAATGCAAAAAGGAACAGTTCTCTATTTGACTTTTTATATCAAATTAATTTTTGTTACATAAGCTACAATTTAATAATAACTTAAATTTTATTTTAAATAAGTATTAAATAGTATTTTGTTTTAGACTTATAATATTATCAGAAAAGATAGCCAGAATTATAAATTTTATATATTACTTTAAATAATTTAATTTAATTTTATTGAAAAAAAAACAATAAGTTAGAATCTAGAAGTAATTTAAGTTTTTATTAATTATAAAAATGATTTGTTTATGAAATAATTTTATTGTTTGATTATATTATGGAACTGTATTAAATGCAAGTTTTATTCTAACATAAATTTTGTATAAGATCTATTTATTTATTCAATTGTGTAACACAACGATAGGCGGTGTAATGACCAATTGGTAGAGCGACAGTAACGTACGATAGGTGTTCGAATCGCAATAAGCGTACAGCTTTCTCACGTGTGCACGATACACACTTATCATTACAGTGATTGCACAAATCACAAATACTAAAAATAAAAATAAAATTGAAATTTTATATAAATCAAAACTCCAATGAAAATAATTTTTAAATACAATTAAAATTGATAAGATTATTTAAACCATTAATGTACAGCTTTTACAAAAGAGAAAGTAAAAGAAATATTTGTTCTTTTTCTTGAAGACATGAAAAGAATTGAAAATTAACACACAAGGAATTCGTGTTATTTTATCGTATATTTTAACAGTGAATCAATAATAGCGCAAAAAATATTTCTATTTAGCAAAATAACTAACGATTTTGTTTATAATCAAAAAATAGATATTGTTTGAATTAATGTTGTTTATCTTTTTTTTAAAGAAATGAAAAAGAAAATCGTTTCCTCAGTATCCAATTCCATCAACGCATATATTAGAGCCACTATCTAACGAACAACAAAATGATGAATATAAAAAGATTAGCCAAAATATTCAAAAGTCGTTAGTGGCAATGGACAACGAAAAGTGTGATATCAGTTTTGACCAGTTTTTACACCGAATCGCTTTGGATTATGATACTTATATTTTTTCAATAAGATCGACCTTGAAAAATCCTAAATTTTTTATAAAACAAGCGGTTAAAGATATGCTCGTGAACGTATTCAACACAACTATACTTCGATTACATCGAGCGATTATGGATATCCATAATATATGAATAAGTTTATGCGTATATTTTGAATTATCTCAATAAAGCCGACCGTGGTATGAGTAAACTACTTAAAGTAGCAGTGGATGAAATTAAACATGGAAACTATAGTTTACACGAACGAATTAAAATAATTGGTGATCGATATTTGAATGCTTCAGAAATAACATCTCAAGAAGCAGTATACCATTTATTATCAATGGATTTATCACGAAGTAACCGTTCTCATGCTTTTATTAATACTAGCAATACAAATAAGCTCAACAAAATCGTTAAATCAGAAAGAGCACTTAAGAGTTTAGATGGTGACTCAACTGATATATAACAAGCAGATACTCTTTATTACTGTGTACTACGTCCGGATAATTTGAATGAACTGTGTTAGGCTGATTTCGTTTAAGAATTCAATCAATCGAAACGAAAGCTTGGCAAACTACAAAGTAAAGTCGACGAAAATTTGAACAAAGACGAGGAAGTGGAAACAAATAAATTGAGTGATATATTTGTACTCAAACAAAATGCCGGTTACTTGGAAAAGCGAACAAAAAGAAAAGTTATTAGGTATTGTCGAATTAGTAAAAAAGTTGATGAAATAAATTACTATCGGCAAGGAGTAATAAATTATTTGAGCAAATATATTCAAATAATTTTTATTTGACAAATAATTTTAACATAAATTATAAATAAAGCTAATAGCATATATTATTTATCAAAAAACCCTAATTATTTGTTTTTTAAATGCACCAAACCAGCATTATAAATAATATTTAATATTATTTAGAAACTTTAAACACATCATTATATTATATAATTTTAAACTTTTAAATCTGATAAATAAATTTAATCATTAATTAAAAATTAAAAAAATTGATTTGAGAATTGACCTAAATTTAATTTACAAATTTTGAAGACAAACAAAACTCTGTTATAACAAGCGTTATAGTTATTACAAATTGTCGATTTGATTATTAATATTTTAAAGGATAATAGAAAATATAAATAAAGAAAATTTAAGTTTTTTCAACTATTTACCAAAATTAAATGAAATTAATTTACATTATGGTAATTAAAAGTATATATTTATGTATAATTGTCAAATAATGTCAATTAATGTCAAATAATGTCAAATAATGTCAAATAATGTCAAATAATGTCAAATAATGTCAAATAATGTCAAATATAGTCAAATAATTGTCAAATAATTTAGAACATTTTCTCAAATAATTTATTAAATTTATTCAAATATTTTTCAAATAATTTTGTCATGTTTTCTCATATAATATTTTACTCCTTGACTATCGGGAACAGCGCCAACTTTATGTGCCACACTCTAATCAGAAAGAGAATGATAGATGAGAAATATTCCATTGCTTTTAAATTATTGGACAATTCTCAAAAAATGTAATAACAAAATGAATTGATTATAAGTTATAAAAGGTTATCTGCTCTAGACTTAGTTGGTATTTTCATAAGTTTTGAAAGATTTTCATTTTAATGTTATTAATACTTTTCAGGATAACTTTCAGACAATTATCAAAATTTATTTTACGAGTCTAAAAAATATTTCTTAAAAATCATTATTAATAAAGATATAGTTAACTTCTTAATAAACCACTTACACATACTGAAAAACGCAGAAGTTATCAATTTTTGAAGTACCGTTAATATACAGATATTGGGATCTTTTTGTCCGAATCATTGATAATCGTTGGCAATAATAATTTTTTTATGAATTTAAAATTTAATTGGTTTTTTAATTCAATATTATTTTAATTTCTACTTTGAATATATTTCAATGTCAATTTAATATCAATTTCAATTTTGATTATTTTTTTAATTCAATTATATTTTAATTCAAAATATTGAAAATGATAAATATTTTCAATTTTATATTTAAATTTTAAAAATTGAAACAACATTAGTGAAAATAAAAGCACATTTATGTGAACTGTAAATATATTATAATATCATGAACATAATCTCCCAATAAAGCATAAATATTATATTTTTGGTTTGAAAACTTGAGGATGTCTTAAATAGTCTAAAACTTTTTATATTCGTCCAATAAAATAATATACGTCTTTATAATTTTATAGTGATTAAATAATTATTTGAACAATTACAGTTTGCAATAATTTTTCCTATGTTGTAAATATAATGTGGAATAGTATTTAAAAAATGAAACTAGAATTCCCTTCGGAGTTCCATTCGGAGTTATATTTATTTATTTTATTTTATTTATATATAATTTACATATATATGTATTTTTGTATTTAAAAAAATTAATAAATAAAATTTATTGTTATTTTGTTATATATTATATAAACTTCATGATATAACAGAATTAAAATGTGTAATTTAATATAATTAATAATCTTTCCAAATTTCTATCAGTATAAATAAATAATTATTTTAATCAATTTAATGACGTTAAATGATGAAATCGAAAAAATAAAACCTTATCACTCAATTTTGCCCATAGGCTCTAAGATTTGATAAAAACTATCATACATAACTAAATTTCTATTGAGTTTGTTTTAAATTTCGCGTTTAAAAACTTTTTATAATCTTTGAGCTCTCTTTGAACGTTCAATTAGATTTACATTTTCTATTACTTTGATATATATATTTAGTTTTTTTCAGGAAAAACAAATACAAAAAGTTTATAAAATTTCTTTGTTTATTTAAAGTTTAAATTAAAGTTTATGATGATTAATAATTTAAAAAATAACATATTAAACAAGAATAACACATTCATAGAGAGCTCACTTTCATAAGTATTGTAAACATATTATTGTATGAATTTATGATAATAAACTTTGTTTATATAAGTGAAATACAATTAGATATTTGTAGATTAAAATGATTTTATTTAGATAATTAATTAATAAAATTAATTTATAGTCATTCGAACTAAAAAATTAAATATTGATGTTAATGGTAAACACAGGTAAACAGTTATGCGAAAATACCAAATAAATCTGTATATTACCATTAGTTGTTACACCACGGTTCACTACAGAAAATCCTTTGTCTTTCATAAACGATAAAAAATCTTGATTAATGTCACTCATTATATCCAAATTAAATTCACCATCGATTATTAATTTATCGCTTTTGATTCTGTCCAAACATTCTTGAATTTGGTTTAATAAATCTATTTTGTTCGATGCAGCAGTTATAAATCAGTGGAATATTTGTGTCTTCATTTGAAATTTCAATACAGTTGAAATATGAATATTTATCAAGATTTTTATAAATAAATAATTGTTTTAAATCAAATTTTGAATTAACATCGCAACCATATGCTTTTCTCAATTTCATAGATGTTTATTTGAGCAATTAATTCAAATGATTTGAACTCACAATATTCACTATCCATTAAACATGTTACGAAAAATAGTAATATATCAGCTAACATATAATTGTCGTCGTTTATAATATCGTTATAATTATTATGTAATGTTTAAACATTTTGATACATGACTGTTACATCTACAACTGGACTATCATCAGCTAAAAACTTTAACGAAAATTATAGTGATTCTTCAGTTCGTAATCTGTTGACTACTGAATCATCTTTGAAAACTGCGTTTGTTTTTCTCGGTTGAAAAAAATGACCATTAATGTATAGACCATTCGCTGTCCTCGCTGTACTCATATTTACGTATACTTGTGTTAGTAATATATTCTTATCAATATGTATATCTTTAGAACGACATTTAAAACGCGAAATTTGAACTAAATCAATACTTTTCAAAATAGAAATTTAGTTAAGTATTATAGTTTTTATCAAATCTCATCCTAATGGCAAAAAATGAGTGATATGTTTACATTTTTTCAATTTATTCATTTAAATTGTATTAATGTCTTATTCAAAATAATAGCAAAAGTAATTAAAATGAAAAAAAATGTTTAAAGAAAAATACAATTAAAATTTTAAATGAAAGTAAAAGCAAAACTAAAGAAAAATTAAAATTTCAAAATCAACAACACTAGAATAAAGAAGCGAAAATAATATCGGTAAAAAATATTTATAAATGATAAAGAGTTTGTATCAAAAATAATAATAATCAAGATTGCAATTTAATTATGCACACATTATTATTCCCATTAGAACTGAGAAAGAAAAATACATGAATTTTTAATTTATATTTTTGGTGAATTTACAGTTTTATAAATATTTTTGTCATAAAAAAGGATTTTTTGAAATTATATTTATAGAAAGTATTTTTATAGTGCCAACTAATACTATTTTTGCCTGATTAATCATTTTAAAAAATTTTCAAATAATAATAAAAAATGGTGTAAAAATGTATTTTTATTTTGATTTAATAAAAAGAAAAATATAAAATATAAATAAAAAACTTTTATAAAATCAAAATATTTTAAAAATATAAATTATCTGAATATCAAAATTTAATTAAAATAGATGATGAAATATAACAATACAAGTGGAATTTTCTTTTTAGCTCATTTTTTTAAAGATAAGAGCTTTTAGTTTTTATACATTTGGTCTGTCGGTTGTGATTTATTCTTTTAATACAAATTTTTTGTTCGCTTAAAAAATTAAGTGTAAAATTTAGTGCCTTCAGTTTTTAAGCGATTTTTTTCCGAATTAAATTCAATTACTGCCTAAGGATTTCTAGTTTGACAAAATTGACTAGTAATAAATAGACCATATGCTGTTCTAGCTGTGATATCATGTTTTTTATCTTTCTGCGAAATATTAACAGCGTTGTCATAACTTTGTCATTGCTCTTTATTTATAGTAAAGGCTTTTACACGAAACCTGCTTTATTTATACGCACGTTTTGGTATGAATCCGTTTTACAATATAATATCATTATCAGAAAATCTTTTGTATTAACTTTCAATTTCTTAAATGTTAAGTTTCGGTTGCCACACAAAATTTCTAAATAATCGAAAATTAATTATTATTTATTGTATAATTTTTTAAAATTTTTTGAAAACTAATAACAGTTTTAAATTTAAAATTTTTAACTAGTTTTTTTGTTCATTTTTTTCAAAACTTTAGTATACTTTAAATTTTTTTAAATTAAATCTTATTTGAATTTTCTTAAAGTTATATAAATATTTTATTTTCTTCTCTTGAAATATTAATGAGTCATTCGGTTTTTTTAGAGTTTAAAGTAAATAATTTTTTGGTTACAAAAAATTAAAACAATTAATAAGAAAATACTACTAACTAAAAGTAGACTTAAATTAGATTTAGCAATCAATTAAGTGAATATTTTATCTAACTATTAGTTTTCAAACTTAATATAAAATGAAAAATTATAAAAATTATTTTCAACAAAATTTTTGTAAATAAAAAATGCTGTTTTTAGACTTTTTAAATTATTTTCATATTAAATTAATTATTTAGGCTAGAAAATTGTTGAAAGATATATTGGATTGCTAGGACCAGACGAATAGCAAGAATTGTATATAAAATTAGCGCTATATAGCTATAACATTTTTGCAAAATACCATTTAAAATAGCACTTATATTTTTTATAAAATATAAAATATTTCTCATTATCAAATTTTTTCGTTATTATTTATTTTTGCTGAAAAACTATTAGCAAGCTCGGAATCAAACTTTAAATTTTTCACAAATATCGTGCTATTGAGTAAGAACTGCAGCCACTTCTGACATATGGCAAGCAAACAATTAGTTTTACAATTTTGTGGACTTCAATTGAGAAAGTTATACTCGGACATGTGTCGGTACTCGAAGTCAGTGACGACTATCCCGAAACGCGTAAAAACTTAAATTATTTTCGTTTATTACTCATTAATTTTCATTTATTATTATTTGTATTAGTCATTAAACTCAAGTATTAATTTGTTTTGTATGTATTATGAGACTTTGATTCAATTACTATTTACTTAAATGACCTAAAAGACCAAACAGAGCACACACACTTACAAACGTTTCCTCAATGCATTATTATTATAATCACTTTAAGTTTTGTCGCCGTTAAGAGTGGTTTAGTAAAATGCATAAAATAAACGATTTTTATTTTAATTGTTATATTTTTTAACAAAATAAAAAATTAAATAAATCTAAAAAAGTTTTTATATTGAATAAATCATGATTACTCATTTAATGCTGGATTGTTGTGACCGAAGTATCGACTACTCAATGCTAGATATGGACCATGATTCCGGAAATTTGGAAGTTGGGGCCAATTATTACGGTTTATGTATGTTCTCGGTAAACGTATTCACTGTGCGGGGAAGCGGTTAAACCCGACCGAAGACATTCCAGAGTGCGGATTTGATGGCATGAAATGCGCCGAAAATGGTATGTAATTTAAAATAGTTTTGTTTGAATAACGCCGATTTATGTTAAAATATGCGATTAATTTGTATTTTTTATGTTTCTCGGAGTGATATAAAACTTTTTTCTGAATCAATTTATTTCTATGAATCACTTATAGATTCTGGAAGGTATGCGGTGATGAGCGCAATACTGAGCACACTTTTACTTGCACTTTGTATCACATCGTTGCTGTTTTATCGGTGAGATTTTGCATTTAATACTGACCTTTGTATGTTAAATTTGTTTATTAAAGATAATATACATCATTACAATGATTTAAAGTAAAATTATTATAAAGTAAATAATAATAATAAATATAATAAATAGTATTTATAATAAATAATAAAATTAATATAATTAATTATTTTTTCTAATCTATTAAAAAATATTTTTTTTTAAATCAAATACAATATAAAATAAACTGTAAATATTTTTATAAATTACGAAAAAAATAAACTTAGGGTTATAAACTGATTATTATTGGAGTTTCGAAAGTACATTTTTTTGAAATATAAATATCGCAAATACTTTAAATCTAATTAATAAAGTTCTTCTAAATGTGAATACTTTCTGAAATGAAATTGCATAAATATCAAGGCCGTAAATATTAGCTTTACTTATATGTTTCGTCTGCATTTTGTGCATTTATTGAATTTAATCTAAATATTTGTTCTGAATGAAAACATGCTCAAAGAATTTAACTTTATAGTATGATCGGACAATTTTTTATTACATTTGGTAACAATTCGCTTTTGATAAGCTAATAAAATCCTTTTTAAATGATCCTTTCATCAATAAACAAGATCGTGACGGTCATAATAACTGACTTCGTATTGAAATTTTTGTTGGATATATGGATATTATTTTATTGTTTAATGATAATTAGTGGCCGCTTGCTCACTACGTTCGCTCGCTCCCCACTTATAGTCTGACCCCGATTATGGCACCTCGGATTATAGCAAACTATAATGTCTAGAGTTGCAATGCCAGTATAGTCTGAGTTTTATAATATATTAGCGCCCAAACGAAATCTATACAATATTACCGCCAAAGTGGCATATGCTGGTTTTTCTATTGAAATTTGCCGTTTATCCAAGTGGAGTATGCTGTCTTTTCTATTGATATAATGGGGCAGATATACTATATAACCGCTCAAAGTGGCATATGCCAGTTTTAGTATTAACATTTACCGTTTAATTCTTGCTCCTATCTTGAAAATTTATCACTAAAAAGCCTCCTATTTTGTCATTTTTTCGCTAAAAAGCCTCCTATCAGAAAGCGTGATGGACACACGGACGGACAATCCCAAATCCATATACATGCCTTGATTTTATCGAAGTCAGATAAAAAAAAGTGATCTTTCTATAAATGTGTCGTTATTGATTTTTTCATATAAATTTTAATTATAAATGCTCTTCAAACCAAATTAAATAAAGTTTTGTTACCTTCAATATCTGATGATTTCTCTCTCACTTTTTAATAGTTTTGTTTCGATTTATTAATTTGATAAAAATATTGGACAAATAATTTTTAATATTATTTAAACTAAAAATTATTAAAAATTTTCTCTATTCAAATTATCTCATATTATTTTTATCATCATTATTTTATTACTTGCTTTGGTCAAAAGCAGTTATTATTTTAGTTAATTGTTCTCTCTCTTTCTGTTAACTAGGTGTCAATTGAAGCACTTATTTTGTATTTAATTCTTTAAATAGTTGTCTAATAATAAAGAGTTAATATTATAATATCTGATAAATACATATAATCAGTTAAATTTAACATGAATAACACATATATCGATATTGAAATTGAATATCGCTAAAAAATAAAAAATAAAAATCAAATCATCCGATTTTATTTAATATTTGTGTATTTTCACTTGAAATATATAAATTAGGGCATACTTATTTTTTTCTTCATTAATTATAATTTAACGAAACACTAGAAAACAATTTCGATAGTGTCATAGTATCTCAAGTTGTATTAAAATTTATTGTCATTTTTATATGAATTAACTACTTTTAACGAATATTAATACAAAAAGTGGCATATGCAGCTCATAGTGGAACATTAAACATTTATTAGTGAAATATGTCAGTTTTACAAGTGACAAACTATATAATTGTATTTTATATTGAAATTTGTTATTTTTACAATTGAAAAATGCTTTTTACTATAATCTTTGCAAAAACAAGTAAAACAACACTCATTATTTGTGTTTAAAAAATGATTAATTTGTTTATCTTTGTCTTGAATTATTATAAAAAAAACTGTATTTCTAGCCTATAAATAGTATATTACTCGAATATTTAAGTTAACTTGAATAAATTGGATTTACCATTGTTTGGAAATCTGTAAAAAATCATTTTTTAATTTTGATATTAATTTTACAATAAAATAAATAAATGAATCCAAATAAATATATTTTTAATAATTAAAAATAACACTAGTTAGACTATAATAATTTCCACAATTAATTAGCATTGTCTTATTAGTAGTGTTGTTTCCATTTTTTAAAATCGAAATTGAAATTAATATAAGAAATTTTTAACATTGTAAACATTGAAATAAGAATCGAAATAACATAAAATGGAAATAGAAATGGAAATTGAAAGTAAAGAAGAAGAAAATTTTAGTTGATTATGAGTAATTCTGTATTTCTGCAAACAATTAATAAAGTTTTACCAAAAATTCTAAAAAATTTGAAGTCAAGCGAAATGCAAGCGAAATTAAAATTTTTTTTGAAAAGCCAAGCGAAATACACGTCATTTAAATTTCACTTTTGCTTTAACTTTCGCTTTTTTAAAAAAACACAGTAAAAGCGAAATTAAAAAACGAAAGTTAAGCAAAAGCGAAATTAAATTGTAAGTAAAAGCGAAAGCGAAATAAATGCCAAACTAAAACCTTTTTAATAAGCGAAAGCGAAATGCAAGTGAAACTAAAATTTTTTCAAAAAGCCAAGTGAAATACAAGCGAAATTAAAAAACTTGTGAAAAGAGAAAGCGAAATACAAGTGAAATCAAATTTTAAATTATAAGCGAAAGTGAAAGTAAGTGAAATTTAAAAAGTAGAAGTTCCACAACACTACTTTAAACTAATGAATTCGTAAATTTAAATTATAAAAATATTTATAAATTATTACAAATAAATAAAGTAAATATGCAAGTTAATATTAAATGCCCTTTTTTCATCCTCCAATATTCTAGAAAATAGAATATAAGCTTTATTTAAACATTTATTTTAACTTATTTATACAGTTTATAGATCAGTATTTATAAGTTAAAATTAGGAGTTTTTATTTTTATTTTGATCTTTTTAAAAAAAATTTTCATAAAATCTAAATTGGAATATAATGTTAAAATGTATTTTGATTTAATCAAATATAAAAACGAAGTTTAAAATAAATTCAAAATTGAAAACTAAAAACTAATTTTTGCAATTACTAAATTTATAAATAATTTAAAATTCTTCTATCTGACAATAAAAGTTTTATGGACATTATTATATAATACTTTAGTATGATGGCCCAAATGGATCACCACTGGATTTGACTTAACACTTACTTTTCATTTACTTTTCACTTACTATTCACTTAGTTTTTACTTACTCTTTACTTACATTAAACATACTTTTCACTTACATTTCTATTACTTTTTAATTACTTTTCACTTGTTTTACACTTATTTTACACTAGTGTTGTGGAACTTCCACTTTTTTAATTTCACTTACTTTCACTTTCGCTTTTAATTTAAACTTTGATTTCACT
>JAQIVF010001577.1:0-13533 GCA_034698365.1 Steganacarus magnus | reverse complement strand
AATCTGCCACAAGTATTCGGTTATATAGCTTACTATCTGAGGGATTGGGAGAACATGCTGTTTGATCATTTGGATATCACTGAATGCGAGAATCGCTTAATGGAGAGCACGGTTAAAGTTGGCGTCAATATCTGTGAACTGTACGGTTACAGAAATAAATCCGTACGTATTGGCGGGCACTGCTTCAACACTGCAGATATTAAGCTTATGTTTGCTTCTATTAAATGACTGGCAAGCGGTGTATCACTCGATTGTTCATTTGCCAAATTTATTTGAGCTCTATTTGCCGGCGAATGACCGAATGATTTTTTGCCCGACAATGCGTTTGACAAACATATAGGAAATGAAAAGTTTGCGCTGCAAATTATTCACTTTGAAAATATAACAGGTAAGTAATAAGTTTTCAAAAAAGTTTTTAATCAAAAAATATAACGAAACAATTCACTAAATTTGATAATATGGTTCACTTTGATAAACATATCTTTGCTATTATTAGACCTTTATTTTTAAAGAGTACAGATTGAAATTTTTGAGAAAACATTGTTTAGAAAAATAATTTAAAATTAAATATATACAAATAATTTTTATCAGCAAACAATTCTATATAATTTCAACCAAAAATGTTTCTTAACTTAAAAATCTTTGTTGTGATTAGTACTTCAATGTTCAAACATTTTCTTAACTATATACAATTAATTACCGTATTTATTATTTCTTAACTATATTACAAAAAAAACTTTTTACAATTATAAATCAAAACCAAAAAATTTTTTCAGCCAACAATAAAAATCTAATAAAAACTTATGAAACTAAAAATATATATTTAACTTAATGGTATTTTGAAGAAATTTTTACTAGTCTTATAAAAAGCAAAATAATCGTAGCTATTAACTGTAAGTGTAAAACATAAGTATTAATTATAAATTTATAAAATTTGCATTGAAATGATTGTTAAAAAAAACTTTGACTTACTTTGTATAATCGATCATAATTAATGATGAAAAGTTTCCAACAGTAAATTCCAACTCTTTTCTCACTCAATCTTTCCATTAATGACAATAACTAAATTAAATTGTGAATTAACTTTAAGTCATAAGTAAAACCTAAAGTTAATAAATCATTACTCATATTAATACCATTAATCTTACGGTATAACTAAATCTGCGTTCAATCATTCGTGAATTTAATTTAAGCAACAGTTTGTATGATCTCGACATCGCGTGAGCTAACGAGGATGCAATTATCATAAAACCAATAAAAATTGAAATTATAGTCGCTGTCGAGTAAATAAGGATTATACGACTCACTAATGCCATTTTGCCAAACAATAAAGAATACATCATTAAGCAAATAATAGCAGTGAATAGTATGTATAACCAGTACGCAAACTTTGCCCAATAATTATCATTATATAAATCTATTTCACAATATATATCATCAAAAGACGTTAGAATCGATTTTATCCAGAAATCGTACATATAAAGCTTTTTTCTCTTGTTTCGAACAATTTTTCGAAAAATACACCTAATTTTTAATTTCACATGAAAGCAAATCAAGTAAAAGTAAGTGATTTGCCAAACAATCGCAGAACTGATATACGACGTTCCGTAAGTGAAAAGCAAACTCCAGGGAATGGCGAACAACACAATTTGTTTGGAATTGCCGACCAGTGCTATCGGAATGAAGTTAATAACAAACGAGCCAAAAGGGAATATTATTCTTGTGTTGATGTTAACATATTTTAGTAAAACGCGTGTTCTTTTTATAAGTTTCAGAGCAGATCGCCTATTAGTAGAGCATTGAAAATCGTTAATTAACTATTCCACAAAAAATTAATTATTTTTCAATTTAAAGTATTATAAAAGCACAAACTATTGTTTTCTAACGAATGAAGCGATTTTGATTATAACTAACGATCTGAATATATCTAACGATTTTATTAAAATATTAGAAAATATCAAGTTAACGGTTAAATCTGAACTAATTATTTTAAAAAAATTGAAATTTTTGTTTGACACAAAATATACTTAAAAATTAGCAAACTAAGTGATAATTATGCAGACAAATTTATTTATATCCGAGGATGTAAATCTCAAAGAAATATTTTGCTAATATTTTGTTCACTAGCTATTTAGAAGTCGAAAAATTTCAGTTGAAATTCAAAATTTTTTATTGACGATTAAAAAAATGATATAATTGATAAATAAACTAGTTTTTAAAATATGTTCCTAAAAATATCAAACGATTTTTTCTAACGAATTTAAATTTTAGCTAACGATTGGTAAACGAATTGGTACCCGTATTTCAAACGATTTTCACTGCCCTACCTAGTGATTATGAGGTTCGGGCTCAAGATGCTCTGACTGGAACCCCGAACCTGAGTCTGAACATCTCTTTAAGAACATTAACATCAAACCTCTGTAAAAATTAGAGCCTAAACCGGAACCCGAACCTCCTACCTGAAACTCGAGCCTGAACTCTAGAACCCCTATTACAATTTTTCAGTATTAAATTTTGTAATTGAATGTTTGGACAGTAAAATAAAAATTTACAAAATATTATTATTAAGGACGCGATGTTTATGACCATTTTTTTAAAAATAAGGTCATTTAAAAATGACTTCAAAATTGGAAAAATAGACCTATAAAAATGACTATTTTCTATTAAATATTTAAAAATTTTCGAAAAAATTAATTAATTATTAGCAACAAACAGATCTATTAAGTTATTATCGTTTATGTTGGTGTTTTAAGTTTAGTATACTTTTCTAAAAATTACTGAAAGTTGTATTCCTTAATTTTTTAAATGGAATATCAGAGGCACTAATTGTTCACATAAATCATAATTATAAGTTTTTAGTAATTTTAGGCATAATTGAAATGTTTAGTTATTTTAAACAATTACTGAATTATAGAAATAATTGATTGTTATAAAATTTCAATGCTAATTATTTTTTATTGCAAATATGACCTAATCGTTCAAATGACTTTTTATAACAAAACAAATGCTTCTCAAATGCATTATTTTTATAAGATTTCTATTTTATAATTCTTCTATTTTATTAAATATTTATAGATATTTAATAAAAACATTAATTTCTGGCTTAAATAAAATGCTTAAAAGTCATAAACATCGCGTCCTTAAATATTATATTGTTATGAAAATTGTTATAACGAAAAAAGTTTGTAAAAAATGACATTTTACTGAAATTGCATACAAAAATAGTTGCAAAAGCTATTAGAACCTTTAATAAACCTCATGTGAAGGTTCATAGAGGTTCACGCGTAGAACCTGAACCTCGAACCTGAGGTACAGGCTCTCAGATGTCAAAACCTCGAATCTGGATCTCTTTCAAAAAAACAGAAATTAAACCCGAGTCCGACCCTGAGGTTCGGGTTCAAGCTCGGGCTCCAAAGGTTCAGAGGCTCAAAACCATCATCACTAGCCCTACCTATTAGTGATGCCAACCGATTGCGGAGTAGTATAACCAGCCATCATTTCAAACAATTTCATATATGTCGGGCAAATGTGATTCACGTAATTCCATCGATGTATCGCTTGGGTAATGATTGCGAACACAAACATAAAAATGAGTTCTACGTTCAGCTGATAGCGAACCTTAAGAAAATAGCAAAGATCGCCGATTTTCACATAAAACTGTGTGTCTTCTTCTTTACTTTTTAGTGAATAGAGCGATCGAAAAAGTAATATTATGACACTAATAACTGGTAGAATTGGATAGCAATAGATTTTACTTCGTTTTGCATTACCAATAGTCCACTGCCAAAATCCTATCGCATACAAATGATTACCACAGTCTTCAATAATCATATGCTGTGGAAGATTTTCATTTAGTCGAAATGCGAGAGACATTTTTTGTTGTGAATTTTTAGATTTTACGATTTTTTCCGAGTGTATTTTATTACTTAGTTTAGTTTATTATTTTAGTTACTCCGATAGTTTAGTATTTTATTCAATTACGACATTAACTAATTTAAATAATTATGTATAATTAATTTATCGTTAATTATATTTTAATGATACTTAAAAATTCAATGCAAATTAATAATCAATATATATCTCTAGATATGATTTTATTATTTTTTTAGAAATAAGTGAATTTTTTATGATAGCGAGCACTCTCGCTGTCCCTGAATGTAACTGTGAAGCACAGCTTTTTTGATGCGAAGAGAAAATTCTTATTTTCATTTTTTATTCATACTCAGACATTGGCGACAGTTATAGAGAGATTGTTTTAATTTGCACTACATATTGATACAGCAATTAATGACTATTTTTTCGTATTTATATAGTGTTTTATTGGTCATTAATTGCTGTATCAATATGTAGTGCGCATAAAACAATCTATCTATAACTGTCGCCAACTATTACTGTCGCCAATGTCTGAGTATGAATAAAAAAATGAAAATATGAATTTTCTCTTCGCATCAAAAAAGCTTTGCTAAGAAGAAATCCTTGAAACATTAAACCATTTCTTAAAATGATTTTTATTTTTGATCAACGAATTTATTGTCGAAGAGCGAAATAAAAACGGAATAACAACGAAATTTTAATAGTTAAAAATAGGTTGATTTTTTATAGTTAGATTAATGTTTTTAATTTCGCGTTTAAAAATGAACTTATGCTGCAATTTTAAATAATCCTTTCTTTAATACTTGTTATATATTGCATCACTTTTTAAATAATATTTAGCAGTTGAAATTCACCATTTTTATGTAATTCTTTAATTTGAAAACTTGTTTTTTTTACAATAATTAGGTATCAGATAATTTGATAATTATAAAATTTAAGATTGATTTGTCTAAATTTGAGATTTTAGTTGTAATTATAAATTCTATTTTTTCTATTTCCACTATAAATGCTATTTCCCTTCAAATTTAATAAAAACCGCTATATTCTGATTAATTTTTTGAATTATCCCTTAATTTGAAAAAATAAAGTTTTATTCCTAGTACAATATTTTTTCTTAGAATTTGTTAAAGTTTTAACAGATTCTAAACCTATATTGTTAAAATTCAAGATAAAAGTCATTAATTGCTACATCAAAGAGCTATTAATGACTTTTTTTTGCAATTTTTAGTTCTATTTTATATAAAATAATTGCAAGATTTTTGGTCTAATAATTTCATAATTATTACGCAAAAAATGAACTTTAATCGATTTTATAATTTATTTAATAAATTATGATTAAGAATTGACTAATATGGGGATTATTTGGGAATTTGGTAACAAATTGCAAAATTTGAGTAAAAATCGGCAAAATAAATACAAAGATAAAACACTCGTTTAATGTAATAATAATCTTAATAATGTAATAGGCGTAAAATCGATTATTAATGCAATCGGTTAAAAGATTTGGTAATTAGCGAATTATCCGATCCCTACTAATAATACTTAATATTTTTTAATAATTTATTGAATTAACCTGTATTATACTGTTTCGTTATGAACACTTTTTTTTATAAAAAGGATTTTGTGTTTAAAAGTGATGATTGGTTTGTTTATGCAACTTAACGGTAGTGATGAGCATCGGTTAAAAGTTAAGGATTTTCTTTAACTCTTAACCTTAACCGCTGCAAAAATTTTAACTTTAACTCTAACCGGTTAAGAATTACTTTAACTTTAACTCCAAGTTAACCGATTAACCTATTTTTGAAATTTTCAATAATAAAATTTGATTCTAAAATATTTTTAATTAATTTAAACATTTTAAATCGTACTTCTAATATAAAGCAAATTATTCATTGCGTAATATTTTCAAAAATAGCTCAATAATTTTAATAAAATAATTTTTTTATGCTTTTAGGAATATTATTTTCATTAAATAGTATTTAATTAGACATATTTTAATTTAGAAAAGTTAACCGGTTAACTATTGGTAACATTTTAACTTTAACCGTTAAAAAAGTTGTAACTTCTAACGTTAACTCTATTTAAAATTTTAACCCATCCGGCAATTTTAACTCGGGTTAACCTTAAGCGGTTAAAAGTTAACCGTTAATTTGCTCATCTCTACTTAACGGTCTTTTTATAAAATATGTATATTTACAATTATTAAATTTTACGCTCCAGTTAAATACTCATTTTATCAAAGTTTAGGCTGAGCTCATTTTTTTTATTCGTCATTTTCATTTTTTCATTTACAAGAATTCCTAATGTTCTATTTTTTGTTAGCTAAAGTAAGAAAAATAAACTTTTCTCGTATTGATATAATAAAAATTTAAAAAAATAAAAAAATGTAATAATATACAATAAAAATGTATATTTAATATAAACATCAAATAAGGGCCTTTATATCAGTTTAATCTTTACAGTATTGAATGTGAGTTGTCTTCACTGGGCAGCAAAAGATAATTTCACAATTTTTTAAGTATTATTTTATATGGATTTGGTTGCAGTACAATCGAAGCATTTGGTGAATAATTCAAATCATTATACTGGGGACCAATTGGTAGCTCAAACTGGTATCCATCTGTCGCTTGTAAAAGACAAACTAATGTCAGAAACAACATACTAATTCCCATTCGTTCTCCAACACACTTTCTCTTTCCAGTACTAAATGGAATAAAAGCAGGAAAACGATTCTCAATAAATGAGGAATTGGAGTCCAAAAATCTTTCGGGAATAAATTTTTCTGGATCTTTCCAATATTTTGTATCGTTTAATATGGCGTGAAAGTCAACGAGTAGTATTGTGTTCTTTGGTAATTTAAAGTTTGCTAATAAAAAAAAGCTTTTATTATATTACAAATAGATTGTTCGACTAATTTCTTTAATTGTAAAAATATTATCGAAAACATACATAAAAGCGATTCTTCAGTGGTTTTATGAGCCATACCATACGGCACAACCATACGAAATCTTAATGTTTCGTAAATAAATGCATTCACATAATCAAACAATTTTTTATCCTCTACAACGGGAAATCGATTGCCTAAAATTTATACGATAAAAGTTAAATCAATCTATATTTGTTATTTTCGGAGTGAAGTTTTTTTAAATTACAAACAATTAAGAATAAATAAGTAGTAAATTTGATGAATAAGATAAAATTATTAGAAAGTTTATTTGTAGTATTTTATTAATATCAGAGTTATAAGATTGGTACAATTCGATTAATCTGAGTAATCTTGAACAAAGATAAATCAAAATTTTTATCGAATTATACTAATAAACATTTCATAAATTTCGACAAATAATTTTAAATAACCTCTGTTAATAATTTAAAGAACTTAAATTTAAATCTGCAAATGGTTGCCACAACTGGTTATTTGTTTTTATTATTATATTTGTATTTAAACTATAATTTTTAATTATTCTCTGCAAAAATATACCTCAAAAACACGGTAATTTAAATGATAAATGCTATTAATATGCTGTTTAAATTGATAACATTACCTAATTTCTCTTTAGTTTCTTCTCTAAGTTTTTGTTGTACATCTGGATAATGAGCGAGTATTAATTGAATCCAATTGAATGTATGAATTGTGGTATCGCTTGCACCTATAATAGAATTATCAAATCAATTAATATATTTTATTAAAAATAAATCCATCTGACATCAGCCTCAGACCTGCAAACAATGTGCTCATTACTGATATAAGATAACTGTCCGTTAAATATTTCGAAACTTCTCGTTTCTCTTTAATCATTTTTTCTCTAACTGTAATCAGAGAACTCGCGAAGTTATCACACAAACTAGTTTTATAAGACTTTCGGCATATTTCAAAGTTAGTTCGATATAAGTTGTTCAACTTTTTTAACTGTAATTTACTGTTTTCGTTTGATGTTATCAAATATTTTGTCAAAGGAATAAAATCTATTAATACTAGTTTGAGCATTTCGTTATTAAAGATTTCCAAAGAATGTTCTATTAATTTAATTTCATTGTCATCAGCCCTAAAACGCCTTCCAAATGTCAGTTCGCAAATTATTTGGAGAAACATTTGAGAAATATATTCATAACCAGAAAATTGTTTGTGACTTTCATTCTTTTTTATTGAATCCACTGTTTCGGTGACAACCTCTTTCACAACTTTGCTGAAAAATTTGGACGAAACCATTTGGCTGCAAATAATTACAAATAACAGTAATAAAATTAATTAACAAAAAAATATAATCGAATAAAAAACAATCTGAAGTATATATAATATTTATTATAATGATAAAAAAATCTTATAATTATAGATTCATAGTGATATTTAATAATTTAAAAATTTACTTTTACATCATATTCTCGAAATATTATTAGAGATTCGATATAAAACGAAGTTTATAGCTTAATACAATACCGAATTGATTCTGTTGATAATTTACGGAGAAACTTAACTTCTTTGCAATAGTCCTTAAAAGAGAAAGTCTCAAAACCATCGCCAGTAATGAATAAACTTATGGAAGTTTCAGGTCTACCGCTACAATCAATTCCACTGAACGCATTTTTTGCAATTTCCAAGTCATTTATAATGACTATAGGTTTTGTTCCGAACCAAAACGTGGACAAATCGCCATATGAAAAACAAAGATCGTGTATAGTCAATAACAAAGTATTTTTTCTTTTCCCAATTAAGGCTAGAATTTGAGAACATTTTTTAATGAAAAAAATAAATCGAAAATCATTGTAATAATTTACTTAAAAGATTGCCAAACAACGGCACCGGTAATGGGCCAGTTGGGTATTTTTTGATTTTATTATAGTATCGATACAAGTAGATAATAATTATTATAAAACAAACCATAAAAAGTCTAAAATAGACAGAGTTAAACATCACAATAACAAAATTTTATAGATTTAGAGAATTCAATTACTAAAATTAAAACAAAGTAGAGTAGTAAAAAGTTAAGGTATTTATTAGGTAATTGCTATGATAAAATTAATTGCGTTTCTGTAATGTTTGTTTTTGTTTAACCTTATCGTGACAATAGGTCAATAACTACAATAAACATTGAATAAACATTCAAATAAATAAATCTTTTCTGAATCTTTAGTACTTTAATCTTTCTTTTAAATAGTAGATAAACTTTGATTATTTTAATGATGTTTTAATGATGTGTATATAAAACTTATAAAAATATTGATTATCTATATAATCAACACATTAAACCTACCATAAACTTTGATATTTGTAAAATATAATTAATAATTTTAGCTTGAAAATAACTTATTATACGTAAATGTTTCAGTGTGATAATTCTATCTTTAGTTCATGTACTTGTTTAAGAGCTTATTGATCATAAATTAAATCAAAATTTGTTATAAAAAAAATTCATTAAACTTGAGCCGGGAGATTACGAAAAGATTTTTTATTTCTAATATATTTAATTTGTTAACCTTAAACTTATCTTAAAACTTAAAAATGAAAATATAAATAATACTGTATTTACTAATTTGCTATTTATTTTTCAGCAAATAAACAATTTATTCACTAATTAATTTTTTTTAATTGATTTGAATTATTAAATATTATATTATACATTCATAACTATTTATTTAATCATACGGTTTTTAGATAATAATAAAAAACAGTTTATTGTTATTATTATTGCAATTAAAAATTTTTAAAGATAATAAAATGAAAACATTACACAATTTTAAACATAAATGAATATTTATGATGCGCTCACTATTTTTTTATTAAAATTTTGCAAATTTTTGTTATAAAAAGATTTACAAAAAGCAGATTAAATTATAATAATATATTACAGAAAAATGAAATAAATGTAGATAAACCAGATATTATTACAGATTTGTACAAAATATAGACCTTTTATAATGATAAAACAATAAAAAATGTATGAAACCCACACAGACTAACATACCAAATTGAAGAGCTTGACATGATTAAAAAAAACTCAAACATCAATTATTTTACTTAAACTCGACTTATAATTAGGGAATCTTTCTTTATTAGAATAACACATGCTATAATCATTAAATAAATGATCATTAATAGAGTTGAATGAACACTATATTTTAAATTTGAAGCATTTGAGTCGAAGCGTTAATTTCTTAACATAATTGCTATTATTTTAAAAATCGGGTGTTCTCTATTTAAAGGTCGGTATTGTTGTAAAAATAATTATTACATCGAGCTAACAATGTAATTATTAATGAATAATGCGCGCGGTGTTTACCTAAAAACTAAGAATATATGAAAAATTTTACAATACCGACCTTTAAATAGAGAACATCCTAAAAATCTTAGCATTAATGAATCCATAAAAATTTTAACTTTACTCAATTGTATAATATAAAGAAATCATAAATTCATAAAATGTATTTAATAATGATATTAATGATGAGTGTTGTGTTAGTTGTAGCAAATAATTTAGTTTCATATTCATCAGCACTTTTATGTCTCTGCATTTTATTTTCATAACATAATTTCCATTTTAATTTACTCAGTTCTATAATATAAAGAAATCATAAATTCGGTAAATGTATTTAATATTGAGATAAGTAAATGTTGTGTTAGTTGTGGCAATTAATCTATTTTTCTATTTATTACTTTAATTAATTAAGAAGTTTCATTAATTTACTTAACTTATTTCTCAAATAATATTGTGACAAAACGGCATGAGCTAGAGTTACACAATAAGCGGGAAAGTTTTAGCTCTGTGTCTGGAGGACTCAGCAAAACTATTAAAAATTTTATAGCGGTAAATTTTATAAAAAAAAGTATAACATATTATTAACTGTTAATTGATTTTATCATATTAGTTACTATTTTACTACTATTTAGAATCAAATAAATTCTGAGATAAAAATATAATCGTTATCTTGTTATTTAAAAAATGGTTTGAACTCATGTTTAAATTAGATAAAGCAAGAGAATGTTTTTAGAAAAGACAATCACGTTTTGGGCAGCTCACCGATAATTAATCTTGAGTTTTATTACGAAATATAATAAATAATTTAATAAATCAATAAAATATAAAAGGTGTTCTTAAATTGAAAACTTTACAAAAAAATCTCAGTGATTTTAAAATATTTTGAAGAATTTTTTTAGACAATTTTTGACTTTTAAATATTTTACATATATATATAAATATTAAAGCAATGTTATCAATACTCTACTATTCTCTTTCTTTTCTTTTATTGTATATTATATACAATTTATACCAATTCTACAGCATTGTGAGAACCTATCCTCCTGGACCACTGCCTTATCCTGTTTTGGGAAATCTTTTAAGTAAGTTTTCAGTAAGTTTAAAACGTATATCACGTAAATAAAATTTCTCTCATTAATAGTGTTAATTCGGGATAGAAAAACGCATCCGCAGTTAGCGATAAGAAATATATGCCATACGTATGGTAAAATTTCAAGTTTTTGGTTTGGTTCAAAACCAGCTTTAATAATACATGACTTAGACATCGCTAAAGATGCTTACAAAAAGGTGGAGTTCAGTGGTAGACCAGTGACCTCACTCAGTATACTTATTTCTGGCGATGACTTTGAAAGTTTTGGTTTTAAAGATTATAGCAAAGAAGTCAGTTTTCTTCGAAAAGTATCGTCTGAAGCAATTAGGTATTCATTTTTTGTATTATTACAGAAATTAACAAAGTTTATAAGCATTATATCTAATTATGTAATTTAATGCGATTACAACTAATTATCCTAAAAACTTATTATATAAAAACACCTAAGAAGTATATTTTAACATTTAGGCATTTGCTTTCATCGAACGAAATAAGTAAAGTTGTGAAAAAAGTTGTCGAAGAAACTGTAGAACTGATTAAATTGGAAGAACACAATCAGAAGTTTTCAGCTGAAGTTTATATGTCGCAAATAATAATTAGAATAATGGCTGAATTGTCGTTTGGGCGATCGTACAGTTTCGATGACCCAGAATTAAAACAAATTAAAAAATCATTGGATACGTTCCAGGATGAAGTTGTTAAGCTGGTATTAACTGACTTTTTGCCACTTTCCACATATTTTTTAACATCAAGCGAAGAAAATAGATCGCAACTTAAAAAGTTTTCTGATTTGCTTCGAAGCAGTTTTGAATACAGTAGAAAGTGTTATAAACCAGGATTGTGCGACAATTTTGCAAACTCTTTTATAAGTGCGCGAACGGTACTTATGGAAGAGGAACGCGATTCATCGAATTTCATGACAGATAGTAACCTTATCGCATCAATAGGCTCATTATTTATTGGTATATTAATTATTTTTTTAAATAAAACAAAGTTTAGTAAAATTATGTAAAATTAAAATAATAGGCGGAATTGACTCTAATGTGAGCACTTTCAAGTGGATTCAAATAATTCTCGCTCATTATCCTGATGTGCAGCAAAAATTAAGACAAGAAATTAATGAGAAAATAGGTTGAATTACGTTTTTTGTTGCCTTTATTTTGATCGATTAATTTTTAGGAAAAGATTTTCCGAAAATAGAACATAGAAAAAATCTTGATTACCTGAACGCATTTATTCACGAAACGTTGCGTTTTAGAGGTATTGTGCCGATCGGTGTTTTTCATAAAACGATGAAAGATTGTAAAATCGGTAAATGATACGTATTCATGACTAGTTTCGATAGAAATAATTACTAAACAGCTTTCATAATTAATAATTAAGATCTTTTTTTTTGATTTCATGCGATTAGCCAACATTACAGCTCCAAAAGATACAATGGTATTCGTTGATCATTACGCGTTTCTAAACGATCCAAAGTATTGGAAAGATCCGGAAAAATTTCTTCCCGAACGGTTCTTGGATTCGAGTTCGCTATTTATCGCAAATCGTTTGCCCGCTTTTATTCCTTTTAGTTTTGGAAAACGAGTGTGCATTGGAGATAGAATGGCTATCGAAATGATTTTTCTCACAATAGTTTGTGTTTTGCAAGCAACCGATGGATATCAGTTTGTTTTGCCCAATGGTCCACAAACTCATGATTTAGATTATGACTCGTATCCATCGCTTGCTTTACAGCCGAAACCATATAAGTTAATTCTTAAGAAAATTTGAAAACGTTTTTTTTATCAAAGAAAATTACATTTTTATCAATAATTATTGGTGTGTTGGTATGCGTAAAATTATTATGTAAGAAAGGATTGAACAATTAAAAAAATTTGAAAAATTAATTTAATAAACGTAAACCTTTTACATCAAACAGAGCTAAAACTATTCTGTATAATTGAAAAAAAATATATTTTGCTTAGAAAAATGCTGTTATTATAAATATATTAATAATAATTTAAAACATTATTTTGCATTTAGTTTAATCAATTTTATTGATTAGTAATAAAACCGATTCATTCGTGATGTGTTAAAATTTAATACCAATAGGAATTGGATATCTGTTCGACAGTCAAACACAATCCCTTGACACGAATCTTGTACTTATGAGTAAAGCCCGGAAAAGATTTTATTTTCTTAGGTCAAAATATTTTATATTATATTGACTAAAAACTGACAAAATATTGATTTATAATTTTTATTTTTTCACTCATTTCTGGTATAAACGTCGATATTCAAAAAAATTATTTATGTTTTCTAAAAGTTAAATTT
>JAQIVF010001576.1:0-13533 GCA_034698365.1 Steganacarus magnus | reverse complement strand
ATCTAATCTGAGAAACTTTCTCTCAAAATTTTTATGATTAGAAACTTTCTCTTATAAATTTTGATTGTAATTCCACATTGGAATTGACATTCCAAGAGTGAAAAAGTAGAACTTCTCCGCTTAGGAAACTTTCTGTTGAAAATTTCTGTGAAAGTTTCTCGCTGTTTCGAGAAAAAGGGAAATTTCTGCATCTATAATCAATAGTTACCAAATGGTTGTGACAGTAAACAAAAATAACCCAAAAAGTTATAAGATATCGTTAAATTCTGACGAGATTTCATAATTTTACCTAAAAATCTCTAGAATTCAGTAACAATTTTTATTGACACAAAATTGTTGTAAATTTAGGTAATTACGAACTCGGGCTTAATTAATTGTAAAAAATGAATTACCACTATATCTATAAAGCGGTTTCTTATCAAACCGACAGCCAGACGCCTGAGAACCAATGGGAGCAATACATTCAATGGTAAGCGCGCAGCGAACCCAAGGAAGCATAAGATCGTTATGAATACGTTCAGTATTGTAAAGCAATATATGACTCGGTTTTATCATTCGATGAAAGAAATAGTTATCGCGAGACGTTTTAAAGTACTCAAACATTCGAGGATGAGTCAAACTAGAAGTGGGTTGGTTTATAGTCCAAGAAATGATTCCCTCTTTTTTTGCCCGCAAACTTAATTCACTAGTTTTAGTGTTCGCCGATGGAATCAAATAGTTGTCGGGATCGAGCCATAGAGCAGCACCAGTTTGGTCGAGCACTTCTTGTATTATGATTGGTCGGAATGCAAATAACTTGAGATCACTGACGTGTGATGGATAGATGTCGTAATTGAATTTACGTAACCAACAAATCGATGTCGAATTGCAAACTGAGTTTAACTGAAACATTTTAAAGTATATTTTGTTAATTAAACAAATAAATCAATTAAGAATATATACTGATATGTGATATAAAACCTCATTAATTTGTTGATCATCTAAACCCAAATCATAAATTAAGAGAGTGTTTTGAGGAACAAACTCTTGCATTGACTTAACGAAACCAATCGCTAAATCGATTTGATCGCTATTAATAGCGGTCACAAACACTGGAAGCGTTACATTACTCCACACATCGTTAGGGAAGAGTCGCGGCTTTTCGGCGAATCCGAGCGCTCGAAGGTATTTATCGCATCGCAGTGCGCTCTCATCGGTATTACTGTTCGCGTAAGTGCTGTCGCCGTATATATTTGCGGACGATATCACCACACCTTTCAGGTGCGATAATTGTCTGTGTGTTTCGCTCACGATATTATTAACAATCGCTGGCTTAGAATCACCCAAAAGACAGTAGAAAATCGTTGTTAGAATGAGGCAAACGGTTAACAGAAGTGCGCCCTTAACGCGCATTTGACAACACGTGCAACGCATTGACGACTGCATAACGCACTCACATTCACACAATGATTATTACAATCGTTATTATGGCCGATATTACGCCACACTTCCATCACATTATAGAGTATTAATGCAAGTATTATTTGCTATTTTTCTATTCATGGCGAGTCTCAAACAATTTTGAATCAAACATAACAGAGAAGATTTAAATAAACAAAACACAGCAATACATTCAATACATGCAATACAATCAGTGTTACAGTGAATGTAATTATTCAATAAAGCAAAGCATAGCCTCTAACATTTCATTCATCACATATACGGCAAACATGTAAAACTAGACGTCTCAACGGCTAAACAATACAAAAAAGCTTATACCGCTTTTCTTGGTTTACGCCATAAAACTATAAAATTTCTCTGTTAAACCCGAATAAAAAATTTAAACAAAATTTTGTTTCATTTTTCGTTGGTTTATATGAAAATCCTAATCTTTTTTCAGATGTGTAGCTATACTGGCGATAATCCATTTATCACACATACATCTCACCCGCTTTATAATCTGTTTGTTTGTATGTTTTCCAGTTCTTCAAAAATGCGTTAATAAAAAAACAAATGCGTTTATTTGGGTTAAATGAATTTTTGGTTATGTCCTAAAACGCAGCCACCGTTAACACTGCAACAATGTTCAAAGATAAATACAATTAAACCTGAAAAATATTAACTATGAAAAGTAAATATAATAATAATGAACATTTATGTAAAAAACATATTAATTAATAAGAATTATTGTTTAAATTTATTCTATAAGAAATTTAATTAATGTCCTCTAAATTGAAATTTCTTCATTGTAAAAATAAATTAATTCCTATTGTAAATTCTGTAACGATAATATTATGTTGGTGACTGCGTTTTAGGACATAACCAACTAATTTAGCTTAGCTTTTTTGAATTTTACTTTTACTTTTTTCTAATTTACTTTTATTAATTGTTTAATTAATAATAATTAATAAATTTAATATATCTTTGTCAAAAAATTAACAAATAATGAATTAAAACAAAACTTAAACAAAACTTTACGTCGGTAATACACTATAGATCTGTAATGAAGCCCAGGGGTCGTTGACCCGAACGTGAACACTTAACCCCTAATCGGATTTAATTAAACCACACTGTGATTACAAAAAATAAAATGTTTTATTAACAAAAGCGTACAAAAACTTAATACAAAATAATTATAAAAATAATTGCCTTTACAGGACAAGAGTTGTGATAAGAAGACTTAAACCTAACGGTTTATTACAAATAATATAATAAAATTATAAAAATAATAATTGGTTGGCGCACACATGAGGTGATAATCGCGTCAAATGACCCAATCAGAGAGTGAGAACCAATCACCCCATTGTCTCTGAAGAAGCTTTTAATGCTTTAGTTTCAAAGTGTAAACTTTAGTAAGCTTTTTACAAGCGTTTCAAGTCAACACTTCAATGCTATCGCATGAGAATACGGTTATATAATAATAAAAGCACATAATGTGCGAAAATAGTTGTAAAACTTTATATAAGTTTTATATAATCATAAGCGGATATTTAAAAATTTAACGGATATTTTTGACGAATTATTCATCGATCGGTATAACCACATGTCGCACGCCATTCGGTGGTAACGGTGGATGCTGTAAAGCAAAATGAAGCGCGTGATGCGCAAAGAGGTCTTCGTGATGCTGATGTTCAGCGCTGTCCTTCAATAAGAACCCCAGGCTGTAACAAACCTCGCCCTGTAGCATATATCGATATCTCTTCCGCTTCTGTGTATTCTTCTCCAATGAGAATTGATGAACATGACGCGACGACATTAGTTGAATCGAAGTTTTCTTTGTTTACTAAATCAAAAGGCGACTTAAGTGGCGGTTGGCCTATAGCCTTGAGTTTCTGATTCTTCTCGCGCCATTCGGCGATTATCGCGGCAGATGTAGGTATCTCCACGCCTTCGTTGATCTCTTTCGCCACGAATACATGATACCCAAAAGGATTCGGGTCTTTTGACTCAATTCCTTTGAGTCCTCTGTTGACCAATGCCTCCAAAAAGGCGATCTTTCGCGCTTCAGGCATGATTACAATATTCATTGGCGCGTTGAAATCATTTCCGAGTAACATGTCGGTTGTCATCCCTCTCATTACTGCCACAGGCATGCGAATAACTTTGCCATTTAGCTCGAGTTCGGCATTTACAAGTCCCAACGGAGTAAAATAGCTCCCATCTGCCAATCGCAGTGTCATTTCTGTCCATGGAAATAGTTTTTGGCCACATAACATAGCCAAATGCGGCCTAACGGCTGTAATCGCTGATCCAGTATCAACCAAAGCGATCGCTTTATACTTTCCGTAACGAATTTTAGTTAGAGGTACTTTCTCGGGGTCGAAATTAATCCGATTCACATTAGACATATCGTTTAATAATTGCAAAGCAACGTTGAGCAACGAATACGTATGTTGTTTTGATACATTGCTATAACTTGATTGTAAAAGTCCTTGAGTAGCTCTAGTGCTGACCTCTGCCAAAATAGTTTTAATACACCCATAAGTGGCGGAGCCTGAGGTTGCGAAACCTAATACGGCTGCAAACTGGTTGAACAACTCTACACTTCATTAATATTCTTTGACGCTGCTTGCGTTGTCTCAACCGCTTTCGGTTCTTTGTAATCAAAAGATTCGTATAATTTCAATTAATCGTCATCTAACGCTGCAAACATTAGCTGACCTTGTCTAAAACGACCAATTTTTTCCAGTTGGTATTATTAGTTTCCACGTTTCGATCCTGCGGACACTCTCATGTAATGACCTGATTTCCCCAATTGAAACATATTGGAGTAAATTTTGGTTGATTATTGCGTGGAAACGCCACTATCGGTGCAGTATTTTCTTTAGAAGTTGATGGTGTCGGGTTGACATTAGGGTTTGCACCCGAATCTTGCGGTTGTTGAGCATTATCTCTCGTAAACGGTTTAATTATTGGCGCTGTAAAGCATTTCCTTCGTCCCGATTCTTGTTTACTAGTTCTATCATATAGTAATAGGATGCGGCAGAAAAATAATCATCAATGCCCTCTATTGAGCCTTAAGCCTCAAAAGGCAATCTTTTACGCACAATGTTTAGCATTTCTTCATAACTCATTGAAGCATTTTCTTGCATTCATAAATCGCTTAAGCGTTCGAAAAAGGAAACTGTTGTCTCACAATGCTTTACTTCTGAAGTGAAGACTTTTTTTACTATATCATATGGTCTACGGTCGAGTTCCCGTGCCTCATTAAAATTCTTAACAATTACAGGCCTCATGGGTATGGTGTTTACAAAGCGCGCATTGAACCAACTTTTCATAAGGTCATCAAGACTATATTAAACGCTATTTGCTTTGTCCCCATCAAACCATCCATTATGTAACGCTGCTTTCTAGTAGTCACGTAACCATATGCGTGCATTACTATAGTCACAAGTAAAGGTTCTATGCGTTTGTTCACGACTCTTAGCTCATCTCAAGTTTACGGGTTGACTGCTCACACTACTTGCACGATTAGTGCCATTGTTATTATTCATAGCTAAGCCAATTTATAAAAATGAGTGCCTTTACAGGACAAGAGTTGTGATAAGAAGACTTAAACCTAACGGTTTATTACAAATAATATAATAAAATTATAAAAATACTTATTGGTTGGCGCACATATGAGGTTATAATCGCGTCCAATGACCCAATCAGAGAGTGAGAGCTAATCACCCCATTGTCTCTGAAGAAGCTTTAAATGTTTTAGTATCAAAGCGTAAACTTTAGTGAGCTTTTTATAATCGTTTCAAGTCAACACTTCAAAGCTATCGCATGAGAATACGGTTATATAATAATAATAGCACATAATGTGCGAAAATAGTTGTAAAAATTTATATAAGTTTTATATAATCATTTTTGGATATTTAAAATAATTTAAAATTTTTGACGCTTTTCTTCCGGTGACGCTTTCGCGTGGGCGACATCTCGCGACTATTCAGATCTATACATAAACTTAATCTTGGATTAAGATTAATTATTTTAAATTACAGATTTTGCTAAAAAAAAGTTAAAACATCAAAACTCATAAAATGTATGAGTTACTCTTAATGAGAGCTAAAATTCGAATTAAAAATAGTTTATTAAAGTTTTTTTTATAATTTTAAATATAATTTTCACTTAAAAAGTTTTTTATTTTAAAATTAAACCTTTTAAACTGTGTAATGCGCTGACTTAAGAAAAAACCACTAATATAAAACTTTTTAGATAATACTGAAATAATGGCGATAAAATTTGCGTTTAATTCTAACTTGAACTTTAATGACGACAAATTTGTTTTTGTAATGAGGTTTTTTGATATTAGATGGTGTAGAGTTATTTTAAGATCTAAAACAATATTTCCTTAATTTTTTATTAGGTTTCTGAACAACAAAATATATTAACCATTTAATTGTTAGACCATAGAAATATAAAATCGATTGCGGTATTCTCGAAACATAGTATTTAAATGAATATTTTTTCTCAGAATTTTCTTATTTTAATTTCAACACTTAATTTTTAGTTAACACTTAAGATCACTAGCTTTTTCAACGCTTTTTGACGCATTTATGATCAGTATTAACAAACATAAACAAATGTCAAATTACCGATAATGAAGATAAGAGTTTAAGTTAGAGCTTATAAAAAATTGTCGATAGATTTTAGCAGACGTGAATAAAATGCATGAATAAATGAAAACAATATTAATTGAATTTCATAAATTTTTATGTCAGAATTTTTACAATTATTTAAGTAATGAAAATTAAAACTATTTAAAAAATTTCAAGTGCGAGAGATGTAGTCATGATTTAGTTTGAACAAAACTTAACAAATGTTAAGTCGAATAAAATATCATAGAACAAAATTACAATTCAGGCGTTGATCTTTTAAAGTGGCAGTTAATATCGGTGAGTAGCTCTACATTATTATATAGACTATAAAATATACAAATGTACAAATTAAAGTGACTTAGATATTATAATTCACAATAGTTTAAAAAGTTCAATAATTAAATTATATTTCTGTGAAAAAAAACAGTTTTAACTGGTTTTACATTAAACTAAACTTTTAATAACAATTAAACAACATCTATAACATCGGTATCTTCGCTGTCCTCGAGACCACCCAAATCTCCATCTTTTTTGTATTTCGAGTACTGAAAGATAGTGAGTCGCGCCAAATGACGAATGTGTGGCGGAGTGTTCGGTGAATCGCCTAATTTTTCCAATATCTCGATGCCATTGTCTTCGTCGAGAAGCGGGCAATATTTGGCGCCTAATAATTGAAAATATTAGAAACAGGTTTAGAGTGAAACGTAGTATTATTTGGTCTTACAATAAACTCTGGTCAGATTAGCCAACGCCCAAACTGCCCAATACTGAGCTTCTGACGTGACATTGTCTGCACTCAACAAACGTAATATTGGCTCAAATGATCTAAAAATGCATTTTAAAAATCGTTTAGTTTACACAATGGTTAAATAAGACCAAAATATACCTATAATTTATATTTCGTTTTGTATTAATTTTCCACCTCATGATCGCGTCTCTCATTCGGGATAACATGTGCTCGCGCTTACAATCGAAGGGTAAATATTGCTGCCAAAACTGTTGTCCATCAGATGCTAAAAAATAACACTTTTAGAAAAGTAAACGAAAAATTATATGAATGCAATACAAACCAATGTGTGATAGTATTCCCGCGGCGTTATAACTCACTTCAATGCCATCACTTTCACTGTCTAACAGTTCGATAAATCTCTGCATGTAATCTTCTTTCATTAGTCTATGCCTTAAATAAGCGCATTCCGCAACATTTCCGAGTAAACCCATCATATTTCGAAGTAATTCTAATTAATGATAATAAATTAAAAATTTTTTTAAAAGTTTTATGAATTTCGAACCTTCTCGGAGTGGAAATGAATGCATACACGAAACAAAATAATCCATTCCATTGTTATCAAGAAATCTTTCACAGTTAACTGGTGTTTCATCTACAAATAAAATCAATTTTAATTAATATTTCGATATTTTAAATAAAAAAATACCATACAAAAATTTTAATTGCATTCAAATATAATACAAAAATCAAAAATTATACAAAACGAAAAAAATACAAAGTAAAGAGATTATTGAAATTCATCAGACCTGTTACGTTCCACATAGTACTCCACGCCGTTTCCATAACTTCATCACAAATATTTCTTTGAAGTCTTGCATCAATTAAAGACAACATTTTGTCAATCGCTCCCAAATCACCGACAATTGTTTTCTGGTCGCCGTCCACTTGACAGGCGAGTGAGTTAAGCAAATAAATGCCTGCATCCCAGTATGAAATAATAAGTTAATTTTTCGATAGTATTTTGTTAAGTATTAAAAATTATTCTGGAATTCTTAGCTTATTAATTAGTTTATGGATCAACTAAAACAATATTTTTCAATATTTGATCAAAACAAATTAACATTATATTTAAGAATTTCCTTCTAATATACCGGTGAAAGATATTTCATTTCAACAACATGAACATTTTAAAAAATGTTTTAAATTTTAGAAAATATAGGTTTAACTTATTTAGACATTAAATTTAAATAAGCCTATTTAGGAAAAATAACCATTCGTTCGAGACGTTTAGATAAATTTTTGCTAAAATTTAGATCACAGCTTTTCAGGATTTAATACTAAAATTGCGGATTTTCGTGAACACAAAATGGGTTTCAAAATGAATTTTTTAGTGAGATTCGGGCACTACAGTATAATTCTAAAATCTAGAAATAAACAAAATTTTCCTGAATTTGACGTCTACTGATATCTAGTTATAATTTAATGCGGGAACAGTTAAATTATATGCAACAATAATAATAACTAATTATGATAACTAATAGCTTTTGTAGTTATTAAGGTTATAAGTTATAACTTATAACTAACCAAGTCTTTGTATGAAGTCGTCGTCATCATTGGTCACAATATGCAAAAGTATCTCAACTAAACGGGAATATTCAAAGGTGACGTCTCCAGGAATCTTAAAGTGTATTAAAGTTAGGCTTCCATTTCGCAGCATCTTATCAAAAAAATTAATTAATTAATCCAACATATAATGTCAATTTATAAGACAAAATAAGCCATACAGTGGTGTCGTATCTGTGAGCCTGCATCGCATCTAAAAGTCTCGATATTATCTGTCTTTTAACTTTAATATTGAAATTATGTTTGGCCTCATCAGACTTTACAATATAAAATAGCGACGCAGACGCAGCGATTTGGATTTGTTTTTCTTGCAAATGCGTTGACATCGATAACAAAACAATATCAAGAGCGCGATTCACGTCATGAAAGTTGGTCTAGAAATCAATTGTGTAAATTAAAGCTTGGGTTTAATTTTTTTAAAAATGCATTAATACCTCGAATCTAAAACAATGAAACAGATCGTTCAAAGTACGTATTAAGAACTCTACTCTATCAATATATGCCTCACATCCAGTAAGTATTTGCGCTTCGTTTGCATCGCCGGCAACCTTTAAAAACAAAATATTAAGACACTGAAAACTTTAGAAAAATAAGTTATTTAAAGTATAATTACAGAAATGGCTGGTATTATTCTCCTATAAGCTGCTTCGTTAGCTGTATTGTATAATCCTAAGTAATCGAAATATTTCGTATGTCTCGATTGCAGTCCAGGTATATGATCACAGCCTAAATTTAATTATATTATATCAGGTTAATAATAGCAATTAATGAGCAATATATACGAACGTTGTCCCGCAAGATTAGTGCCAGAAATGTCTAGACTCGTTAAATGTGGCAAACTTGTGACAATCATAGTTAGTTGTTTATTGGCGTGTTTGTATCCGTGACCGTAACGATCATTAGATGTTGATATATCTAGACATCTAAACAATCAAAATTATATAAATTAGTAATGACAGTCGCAAAAATTTTCTATTATGTATTATCTCATACCTTAACGTTTTTACTTTTATAATACTATTAATAGCGAGATGTAATTTTGGGCAATTATAAAGTATTAATGTTTTTAAAGATTGCAATTCAGTGAGTGGCGCGCCATCGCCTATCGGTGAACAATTGCTACAAACAAATCAGTTTTATTATTATCTGTCACAATATAACGTTAACAAAATACCTCAAATCTAAATGTTGTAAACTAGTTTTTAGTTGAGAACTAATTATATATTTCAAGTAAAGAGAAGCTGAATCGATTGAATTCCATTCGTGAATAACTAATTTTCGAAGTGGCAGCAAAGGGTCGATTAGATGCGAGTTATTACTGAACTCCTAAACAGTGTGCAACAACAGTAATAAACATTTACCTCTAAATCACTAAAAAAAACTATGACAGTAATTAAAAAATACAAACTTCGTCGTCGAGTCCATCTTCTTCTATATAATCAGGCAATATATGCGTCGAACGGCCGATAATAAGTGTCTGTATGGGAGAACTTTGCCACGTTGTGATCTCAACAGTTTTAATAGTATTATCACTTGTGCTGGCGGTATATATTTCGCGAGGTTTTATATTTTCAACATCGCTTAGCGATGGAATTAACGAGATTTTGTTATTACAGTTAACATTATAGTTTTCCGACGAATTATTATAGTCGATAATCATAGGCTCCTCGAAATCGCTTTGCTTCACACCATTCAATTCCCTCAATTTTCTGGCCTGAAACGCGACAAAGTCGTGATCGTCGAACACACCCATCGCTTGCGTCAACGAGTAGTCATCGGTAATAATGCCAACATTCTCAGCAACGCTGCAGTTTTGCGTTGTGGTCGTTATTATGCCGTTCGCGTACTTTTTCGTGTAAAGAACGCGCGATTCCTCCACTGGTCCTTCTTCTGTCACTTTCACCGTTCGAATCATTTTTCTGGCGTCACTTAAGCGAGTGATGATTGTGTTGATGTGCTGTAACGACAGCGAAGTCAAGTGTGTGCAGTTTGAAATGTTTAGATGAGTTATGGTTTTAGAGTGCTCTTCAAGAAATGATTCCAACGTTTCGTCATTAATGGGCAAATCAGAGAAGTTTGCGCGCGATATGCGACTATTGCTCGAACGGAACTGCGACACGAATTTTGTCAGTGACTCGGCTTTCAGTTCGGCGTTCAAATTTGTCTCGCGATACACCTTTAATATATTGTCAATAATTTATTATCTAAGCTTATGATATTACAGTAAAGATTTATGTTTGTGTTCTTTGAGAATTTTTTATCATAGATATATTAAAATTATTAATAATGGCAATATTTTTAGCATATTTTGATTATAACCCTTTATATATTAAGGAATTTTTTTAATCGGAATAAATAAATATCATATAAATTATAAATGAGTTCACTGTCGACAAAAATAAACATAGAAAATGAAAAATAATATTTACATCAATAAGTAAATCACAAATTTCCTGCGGGAATGAAACGTTTCGAATATTTAGATCGCATTTAATCACATATTTAACGCAAACGATTAGCAAAGAGTCGGGAGAGTTGTCTGATGTCACAGAAATGTGGTTCAATCGCGAACAACTCATTGTCACTCAACAGTAATCAATTTAAAAATGAAATTAAACGCGAAATAGTCGATCGATTCACGAGCAGTAATAGTAGTAATAATAATAATAATGTTTTGATTGCATTCGCGTTTGTTTGGTGTTTGATGTGAACGTAAATACTAGACAAACTTATATGATTGAGGTGTCATTTCCGTAATACTGTATTATGTTATGGTTAACGCGTAACTGTAATGCAATAGCAATGCTATCGTTGCGTACATAAATCACGCGTTTGTTTCTGTTTACTGTCACTTAAGTGAATTAAAAACTTTTATAGAAATATGTTTATTTTATTCGACCCTAATTTAATAATCGAAATAATTTGTAAAAATAATAAATACTAGTAATAACTCAGTTAAAGAACGGGAATAACTAAATAAATTTCACAATATTTGACAAATAAATTTTTGTTAATGTTCAACACATTAGACTTTACTCTTTCAAATTTCTTTTTAATAAAATTCTTGCAAATCAGAAATCAAAGTGACCTCATAAGACTGGAATAGAATAGAAAAAAAGTATAGAGTAGAATCGAAATTAAAATGTCGGTATCGAGCGAACACATTAGACATTAGCCCATCGAGACATCAGCGACTTATGCTGATTAAAAAATATTAATTTTTGCAAAACTGGCATTTTCTAAGTTTAATGAATGAATGCCAACTCGCACTGACATTGTGTCGCGAGCAATACTAGCCTTAATGATTCAGTTCTAGATTTCAATCGATCTCAAGCACTTTTCAGAGTGAATTTTGAGTAACGATTATACTATAACAGTCACAAATTAATGCTATAAACTGAATAAAACAAATTTCCTACAGTTTTGATTTATGGGAAATAATTTTTAAAAAATTGGCTTATAAAATTCCAATTTTTATTAATTTCTAAGCTTTGTTGTCCCCATTTCTAGTTTACCGCCTTTCTGATTACATACGACCCCAATTTTTTGTCTTTACCTTTCCTAAATTCTAAAATAATTTTTAAAACTTACCCCACCTCTCTTAACACCTCTCAATCAAAAAAAATCAAAAAATTATTCATTTTTAAAGTTTTGGAGCAAAAAACACTCCCTTTAACTCAAAACTTTAAACTCCAGCCACAACCCTCCTGTTCACCCTTTTCCGAAATTTCTTTTTGTAATACGTATTTTTTAATGTCAAAATTAATATAAAATAAAAATTGGTTTCGATAAATTCGACTTAAGACATTCCAAGTCATTCCCCCCTAAATTTTGACGTATTACGTCACTCTTTATGCGTAGTTTATTATAAATAATTAAAGTTTTGCAATATTAAATTTTTAATATGTCGATAAATAACACCTGGAGCTTAAATTTTAAATGGTTTTTTATTAAATAAAATAAGATATAAGAATAGACTAAATATGAAAATATTGATCGGCTTATCCTTTAGTTTGGCGATAGTTCTACTTTTGAACGTAATTAAAGTGAGAGCAGAGGTCAAAGTGGTTGGAAGTCTAACAAAGACGTTAGGCAATGTGTTCGAGCAGATACCTGCGGGCTCGTACCTCGGCATAGGACTGAATCCTTTGGGCAGTATTTTTGATAGAATACTATCATTCATTTTATCACCATTTGGATTATAAAGACAGCACTATTAAAAGAGATAAGAGATGACAACCGATCGCAGAGAAAAATATTTTTTTCAGAATTAATAATTATAAATAATTTATTATTTTAAATAAAAAAAATTTACAATTAAAATTTACTCAAATAATAATTAAATGTAAAATCGATATTTATTAAATAAACTATATATTGTTAATTGAAGCCATATGCGCGTCACTCAATCTGAATCTTAATTAGTAATTAAATTCGCCATTTCTAAAATGTAAATTGTAATTAAAAATGAAGGCTACTCTATACGTGTGCGTATTAATAACTATATTGACTCTAAGAGCCAATTATGTTTCGCCTGACGCGCAAATACTTGGTACATTGACTGGAACTCTTAACAGTGTAGCGAGAAATATCCCAACAATTGGACCAGTAGTTGGCGGTGCTGTAGAAAATATTGGAAGAATTTTAGATAGCATTTTATCACAATTTACGGGCTTTTTTGGAGGGTTTGGAGGGTAAGACTTTAAATTAATTCAAATTTATAACTAATTAATTATTATTATTTTAGTTTTGGTAAATCATCGAACACACCCGCATCGCCTTCTGCACCCTCAGCACCATCTCAAATATGATACATATTTTAATTAATATAATATACCTTTTATCGTAGTTAATCAAATATTAATATATTAATTCTTAATAAATTTTGTAGTAAAAGTTTTTTCTAGTGTAGAATATTTTCGGGTAACTCCAGATATTATGAAATTGTATAATTTATTAACTTGAAATTTTATGCACAAATTATGTTAGTTCTGTTGAAATTTAAGATTTGGCTGTCATATAGGGAGTGAAGTTTTGAATGACAAAAACTTAAACATTAATAGATTGAATACTAGGGGATATAAATATGGAATCTTGAATACATATAATTTAGTT